>DWGW01001010.1:0-12368 GCA_018247775.1 Udranomia orcinus
GGACTGCACGCTCGTTTGCTACAAAATTTGCCAAATGAATAACAAAAAATCGAAATCAAATAATTGTGTAAAACAGCGAGGAAAACAATTAAAAATTTTGCACATGTGCATGTAATTATTGCAATATATTATAATTGTTATTACAATCGTCTATTGTCTCTCATCTTTAGCAGCTGGGGTATATTAAAATGTTTTGTATTAAGCTTTTATTGTCTTGAAAGACAACAAAGTAATATTATAATTAAACTTAAACTTAAAAAAATAGGTGTATATTTTTTACAGACTTAAAAAAAGGAGGAGGTTATCAATTCAACACGTATTTTTTTTTGTTTGTGCGGGTATATCTTACAAGGATATAGGTACCCATGTCTTTGTCGTTCGCGATTATGATAAAACTTTTGTTTTTAATTTTTGGGTTTCTTATTACTTTAAGGTTTTTTTTTCTTTTCTGTACCTTTGAAAATGTGTGTATGAAATTTCGTATAATGTAAATTAAGTTATATATTAATAGATGTAACTTACAGCTTTCACCAAGTTATAATAGGTTTTATACTTGCACTTTGCAAGTAAAAATATGATGGAGAAAAACTATTGCATCGAAAATTATTACACGGTAAAGACACTTCGATGGAAACGATAGTAAATGTTTATTTTAATTTTTTTTAGTTTAGTTTAGTTTTAAATTAGAAGTTGCTCTTGGAAATTTTCTCTCCCTTCACTTAATTCACCGTGAAACTTGTAAATTTATTTTGCAAAAATTGGATGCATATTGTGCAAAAAATATGTCATTTAATAAAATGTGATAAAGCTATTTTTTTTTAGAAAATACAGCAAATGGGTGCGAAGTATATGAAATATTAAAATAATATTAAGTGAGCATTGCCTTATTCAATATTACAGTATGCAAGTAATGTTAAATAGATATGATAAATATATAATAAATAATGCTAATAGTACTTGTGCTAATGTTCTTAAATAAATATAAATTCGAAAGTCGATCCAGTATTTTACAACATATAAATGTTTTGCTCGTTTATAACTTAACATAACGATATAAAAAAAATCACTTAATGTGTTAGTATAAACCTACTTTTACTTACTATTCTCGAGAAGGTTCAAGTTCGATATTCAATTAGCAGCAATAAGGAAAACGGCTGTATTAATTAGGGTATCGTAGGGTGACGGTTCGTAACGAGGTAATAAACAGACAAACTCACTTTCGGTTTGTACTTTTTATTACTACTGCCACCAATTAGCAGGAACTTTGTTTCGTTAGAATTCTTGATGTCTCATTGTTAAAAATACATACTTAATACTAATTATACCTTTACTTAATAATTATGTAAGTATGAACGTTTCTCCTTTGCAGCAGAAGGATGTGATATACTAGATTCTGGGAACAAGCGTACACTTAAAAGTTTTAAAATGAAACGTTAGCTACATTCACGTTGAGTAATATATTTAATGTTACGTAAACAAAATAAATGCTATTTTATCTAAGCAACTCTCTCTCTCTCAGCTCTATATCAGCAATTGTTCTGGATGTCTGTGTATCAGATTTGATTATTTATCTATATATAAAAATATGTATCTTTATACACAGATAAGGACTATCCAACTCTAAATATGTAATTCAAAATGTTTTCATAATCTATTAAATTACATACATCTCATCAATTACCTATTACTACGATTACCTCTTCAGCGTTCGTATTATATAATACAAGAGAGACAAAGGGAAATCGATTATTTTGGATCACATTTTAATAGACTGAAGCTATGTGTGTATTAATTTCAAATGGCAAGGTAGATATCTTAACAAGTGTCGGCAGGGCGTCGGCGCCGCGACGGCGCTGCACTTAACAGAGTCTGATGACCGGGGTCAATGCTCTTAATGAATTCGGGTTGTTTACGAAATTAATACTAAGCGGTTAGTTACAAGCTGGACAAAGTTATAGCTTAGTGTTTATATCTTAGCATATTACTAGTGAAATGTAAATCTAAACATATTTTAGTGTACAAACACTTTTTAAATGATTGTGTATTTTGTTTTTTTTTTGTCAAAGCATTTACACTTTTTCTAAGGTGGCTTTAGGCGTATAATAGGTTCCTTTAGTAGCGGGACCTAAAAATATATCTACGCTATCTCCTTGTCGTAGAGGGCGACTAAAAGGGGGCTTCCGGGGTCGGAGCGGTAAGAGTGGCAGCTCGAGGCGTCTAGTTCACGAGCCCGGGAAGGTCGTCGTGAGGCCACACAAAGGCGTACACTAGGAAGGTGTTGAATCGAGCTATCGTGTCTATTCAGAGACGCTCCTGATGATGCCACGTGATCCTTAACCTGTCAGGTTTAGGGTTAAGGTTCGGAGGGGTTGTATTAACATTATAGTCGGTACCAATATACAAATAATATAAATTAACTTTATGTAAGTTATGCCGTGCCTTTATAAGAAATCTTTATAGGAAGTATTATTTAAAAATAATGATACAAATGTACATAATTAACGAATCTGTAGACTGCATATATATAGGTGCTAAGATTTTATCACGTACAGTTCACAAGAAATCATATTGGCTTGAATTAGTCTGTTTGGAAACCAGTATTAGTTAATAAGGAAGACACTACGAGGACGCCGTAGGACGCCGGCGCCACGGTGGCGGCCTCCTACGCGCGCGGATTCCTTAATGAAAGGACTTAATGAGATCGTGTTATTTGTGGGTAATATCATCCATATTCGGGATGAATTACGATACATTCGTAACATAATGAGCGTGGAGAGGTATCGTAACGTGATCAGTGACGTCACATCGATTATATTAACACTCAGGTAAATACAATGTTTTTCTATGGAGGCGTTCTATTATTAACTACTGTTGTTAGTTAGTAAGTTAATAAAAGTTTGGACATAGATAAGACTACATTAACAATCAACTTCCAACCAAAATGGAACAGCTTTTTTACAACTCAAATCATGATTAATCATGAGTAGAAATAGTAAAACCTAAGTGTGACCCACTTAGGTTTTCAAAATCCGACTAATGCTAAGTAATAATTATTCATCTGAATCTTCTACGCATTATAGAAGTAGACTACAAAAATTGCCTGAAACAATTCCACATTTACCGAAGCGCTAGTTTGTAGAGACAACGAAGTGGTAGATTTGCGTTTGTTACAACAAACATACGAATTTTACACACAATTTAAGTCCGCTACGAGCTACGGGCTACGCGCTACGAGCTCTACCTAGCGTAGCTTGACCTATTTAAAACGTGGTGAGAAGTCTCTATATTGAGTATAAGTATTAAAAACCCGCGTAATACAGTATATTCACTGTTCACCTAAAGTAGCCACTGCAGCCCATGGACTAAAAGGCTCTACCACCTTCAAACAGACTATTTAGCAGTAGATGTACCGACAGGTATAAGTCAGACAGGCAAGGATCAATCTGTCTTTATTTTAAAGGCCTTCAAACATCTACGTAGGAATATAAAAGGTAAAATTTCATTTGGAATAAATGAGACATTTTTTAACAATGAAATAATAATATTGTGATTTACAGACATTCATGACTTGTTCAGGTTCATAATTTGTCTGAAAATTAAATATTATTCCATTCATATCGCATCAAAGCAAACCCAATCGTTTTAAAAATATTTCTCTATTTCAATTGTACGTATTTCAAACGAAACAGCTTTGCACGCTAGGCAAACGTTAAATATAATATTTTAAGTGAGGAAGCGCAGTGTTGCGTCTCTGTTATAAGAATTCTGAACAAGACTATAAAATTGCTCTTCACAAAACTGCGAACGCCAGGCGCTTACTAGAACACGCTCTGTATACGAATTTTTCATATACTTTAGAGGCTACGAGGGTACTACGACGGATTTTTCACATGCTTTCGAGGCTACGAGGTACTACGCTTTCATACTACACCTTCGAGTGAAAAGTACGTATACAATGAGGTGATAACATTTTGCGTAGAAGCTGATGTGTTACGTAATGGTAGCATATCATACTAACTATAGGAATTTTACGGCTACGTTTTTTAAATATTACTCGCTAATATAGAAATTGTTCTAAATATAATAATTAAGATTGTTTTATGGTAGATTAAATATGAATAAATTAATGGATAGATAAATAGATTTACAATATTTCGAAAATGTACATTTACAATTTTATATATATTCCCAAGTCTAAGACAATCAATTCCTATTAATATTAGTCGCAAACTCGCGGATGACAATTATCTAACATTACCTCAGATTCGAGTATGGCGTACAAAAATTTCAATACGTCGAAGAATGAAGATTTAAGTAAACGTTTATTTTTTTATTTATGCACAAGAGAATATGATACTCGAAACATTGGAGACTTTATGTGTAATAAATAAATATAGTTTTTCGAGCGCCATGTTTCCGATTTATACTTTCATATTTAATGTGCAACAAACATAATCAGCGCTATCTTTTGGTAATATTCATATAAATGCAGTTTGTTGCTTATTTTATACAACACAATCCCATGAAAATGTTTGAATACAAAATACGACAGAAAAAAAACATTCCGCGAACGATTGAACGGCATACACAATTCGGCTGTACTCGAGCGTTTTGTGTGAGTACTTCGTTTCGAATCCTTTACAATTTGCTCAGAGGGCGTCGTCTTCTGGAGGATTATTTTTAATATTTCCCCGAAGCAAAAGACACGTTTTGTCAATAAGGGGCTTGTCTGCTTGCGAGATTACTTTCTTAAGTTCAATACGTAACGCAAACAAGGGTGAGCGTGACATCCTTCCTGTTGATTTTGCACGAATTTTTCACTTTTCTCGATGATTTTTAATAAGTTACAAGGTCTTTAGGGGAATATTAAAGGCGGTCGCCGAACGAATTGAAAAGTTTCTTTACAGAAGACAGATCTTTGTGATGTTACACAGAAAAAAATTAATTAAAGATATAATTTTTGAAACTTAAGACAAACGTTTATTAAGGAACAGAAAAAATATTTAATTTCATATAATTTATTTTATAATTTTAATTTTTATAAACTCATTGCATTTAAATTATAAAAAAAATTACAATATATTTTTTTTAAATTGCAATTTACAATTATTATTATTAAAATATTAATTTATTAGTAGAAATCTTCTGGTCTAAATAAATATTGGCGTGTATTTTTAAATTCGCCGAACTATCTATCCCAAACATGTAAAGCACTTTGCTTATAATATAATACATATTTTATATGAGCAAAACTACACTAAAATATATAATAATGTTCTCCAAAGTAAATAAATAATCTCTATATTATGATAATGTATACGGCATCCATCTCGTTAAAACAACGAACAATAAGGTCACGATAATAACTAATACAGTATATAAATAAATCCATCCAAATGCTTGTTTGATTTGGGCACGTTCAGTATTATCTCTAGCGTGTTTACAGAAACAACTTCGTTAATATTGGTCTTTCGTTTGTCGCTGAAGGAAAATATTTAGGATATATTCTCGACTTGAATAGGAAACGTATTTTTTCGCCACTACTCAATACCGCGATCCGAGAGCCTAATGTCGCGGAAATCACATTTTGGCAGCTTTCACCACAAAAACATCGTCCCTGGCGGCAAATTGAATAACCCGAAACAATTTCGGTCAAAATGATGCTTTTTGTGTTGATTACGGATCAAAGTGTCACCATTAACATTTTATTTGAACTGTGAAGCCCACTTGAATATAAATGGTGATGATGAATTTGAAATGCACATTGAAGTGGCATACTGAAGTAGGGCAGCTCTCCGTCGCTTACAATTACTCATTTCTATTATATAATATCCCATTATTATTACAAGTTACGTAGTCATTAATTGCAATTTCTCATTATTTTTATTTCAAGGCGGTCATCTCATTTGTTTCTACGAATGTATGTGTACTTCATGTGTCAGTTATTTTCATTCAATAATACAAGAGAATACTGACCAATTAACTATGAAGAAATTTTTCGAGGACACGTGGAATCAATCCAAGTTCATTCTAAGGTTACCTAAATGTGTCACTACTCCTGAAGTCTAAATTGGAACGCCTTGGTTAGCTGTATTTTCCTTACCTTATCTTATTCCTCTACACCAGAACACAGCAGCAAGAATACTGCTATTATAAGGACTAGATAGCTGGTATGGTGGTGCTCCGGAGTCGACACGAAACCTTATACCGCTTTAAATACCTTCACTATACAAACACACTACAAACAGCAATCATTTTCGGATAACACTGAAAACACGAAACTGATACTCCGAAACAGCAAAAGCTTAGTGCGAAATGGTCCGAGTCGTTTGGAAACGTTCGAGTAATTTCCTTTGTTAGTGAGATGGCGCATTACGAATGCACGCTATCCCAGAATGGATTTAACAGAATGTACCAAATGTTTCAAAGCCCGTCGCAAATTAGGACCCATTTTACTTAAGCTCCGATTTCCCTTTCGCTGTGAATTTACGACGTACCTCTGTCTACCCAAAACTTTATTTTGGGGTATGTTTATTGATTCATAGCATTTATCGCGTGTTCGTATGTTTGGGTCTCAAAGTCCCTTCGACGTTTCCTCGATAAGGAAAGGTTAAAGTTTATTCTATTCAATTGATTTAATGGTATCCTTTCTGTGAAATCTCTGTGTGTCGATTATACTGGCATTGCCTATGTAACTCAAAGTAATGATACCTATAAATAAATAAATTTACTTTATTCGTGCTAAACTTGATGTATTATTATTATTTATTACATCTACGATGAAGAAAAATGATCCGTCTATATGTATATGGGCCTGTAAATATACCCTTAGTCAAAACTATGTTCTGATCTTCATTATTCTAAAAATAAGGTGAAAAAGTTTTCTACTACTTACCGACTTTTAAGGAAATATGATTTTGCACAACTAAGGTACATGCGAAATCGATGAGATTCGAATATAATTCAGCGAAACACAAGCAAATATAATTCAGCGAAAATGCATGATTTAAACTCAATTACTTTACGAGACAGAAGTGACCGTGACAACTTGGAATACGAAACTAGCCATAACATTCCTGAAAATTGTAGGAATTGAGGATCTGGATTCTTTTACCTTAATGAAAATTCTGTTCCTGACTGAATTTTACATAGCGTGCACTCCGTTTTACAAGGAGTTACAGATACGAACGACAGCGGAGACAGTGGAAAAGTTGGAAAGTGCATATCGAGGTCTTTTTGAAATTATTTTGCTGAGAAACTGTGTCAGGTGTGCATCTTGGCCTTAACCAAAACTATGTCAAAGGTAAACTTGATGAGATTCGAATACACAAGCATATGTTATTTAGCGACAAGGTAAGATTACATTCAAATACTTTACGGGACAGAACTGACCGCGTACTAACAACAGCTTGGAATATGAAACAAGCCATAACTAACCATAGTTGAAATATTATAAAATTATGTGAGCTGATTTTGAAATCTATTGCAACAATGTACTTTTTAATTAAACTGCTTAATGTATTTCTTTTATTGAATTTGTTGGTTTTGTTTAATTATTAATTTTTTTTCTTTAATTTATTTTATTTTATTTGTTCATTTTATTTAGCGATGTTATGAAAATGTAATTTCATTGTTTATTCTAATGCATGGACGCTAAGGACTATTATTATTTTTATAGTGAATTTTAGGAATTGAGAATAGGAATTTAGATTTTTTATCACAATGAAATTTCAGTACGTGGCTGAATTTTACATAGAGTGCATACCGTTTACAGAGTGCACTGGAGTATTAGAAGCGGCAGTTACAAACAGTTACGAGCGACAGAAGGATGCTTTAAAATGATATGAATTTTTAAAATTATTTCTCTGAGAAACTGTGCCAGCTGGGCCTTAGCCTTTTTCTATCGATAAACCTGACAAAAGGGCAAGAAGACCTGATGTTAAGAGATCACCATCTATAGACATTTGCAACACTAGAGTACGCACACAATAACAACGCAACGCCGTCTTTGAAGTAAAGCCCTATGTGTGATACGGTAATCGAAATTGTATTTGGCCTTAACCAAATCTATGTCAAAGATAAACTACGACTCAGAATTATTGGACAAATAGTAGCTAACGCTCGTAACTAAGGCGGTAGGGCAGTGTCTCGTAAGTATAACAGATGACGTCATATGTCTTCTTGAAAGCAGGTGCATCCCCTAACACTAAAATAAGATTTGTGATTCCCCACTTTGTAATCTTTCTAGCATTTTTAATACAAGTTGATCTTATTATCTTTTAATTTAATAGACTCCAAGACTAGTTAGTCTTGGAGTCTTGGTGGAATTTAATTATAAATTACAAGATAACTTAAGATTAAAAACTTGCTTTGTTTCCTCGATACCGTTACTCAGTAAAATGAAATTTAGTATTGGACAGTTTAAATTAATTTCACTGAGTGATGTGTAATTTCTAAAATAGAATTCATCTCCATACTTATAAACTTGGGATATACGTTTTAAAAGAATTAAAAAATATATTTGTATTTTCCGCAGGATTTTCCGTGTGGGTACCATGGACAACACACAAAGACAACTACACATACCCAGACCGAGAATAGGAATTTAAGCTCATCATTCAAAAGTCTCTCTCGCTGGGGAATCCCCGGAACTTTCAAACAGTAGTCTGCCATGGTGACATTTACGCTATAGGGATAAAAAATATTTTAGTGTTCCACTTTAGGAACGGGTCCTTCTATACAAGCGAGGTAGGCCTGCTGCATACTCTCAAGGTCTACCGCAGGCCTATGTTTCACTGCTCTAGTACATGTTGGTAAAAGTGGTGGCTAGTGGGCAAGTAGTTAGTCGGATTCTTTTTAAATCGCGGATATTAATCTTGAAGTACTGTTCGCTCCCGATGTTGCTAAACTTGCTCGATCGCATGCGATCTACTCAATCCGCGGGATAAGTCAAATAAAAATAAATTTATGTAAATTTATTTGTATTGCTACGATTCAAAATAATGTTTACAAAAGTCTCTGAGGTAGAATATTTCGTTATGGTATTGTAAATTCCCAGTTCGCTGGAATACTTTTATTTACCTTCGTAATTATGAACGCAGACTGAGTAACCGCGAGTGGGCGGGTTTAGCTAATATTCCATAAAAGGCACTACCAGGCCAGTGGTGCTCATCGCAGATTAAGTATAACAAATGACGTCATACATCACTCGGGAGCAGGTGCAGTTCCACTAACAGTGAACTTGATGTTCCGTAATTTTACGGCGCCCTTTTTATCGCGTCTGTCAGCTTCTGGACTGGACTTATTTATTGTTGTGAGCACAGCGCTAAATTGTTTTACTTTAATTCCCGCTATTATAGTATACAGTATTGATATAGTATGTTTAAACGAGGTTAGTAGCTAGAAATATATTTCCACTGTTAGCTTTATGCTGAATGCCATCTAAGTTACGAATCTGAATTAATAAATTAATTTATTAAATTCACATAAGTTTAGGTTGTTCGCAAACTTTTTCGAGCACTTAGAAATAAATATAATATTCACATTCGCCAATAACTTTAAGTAAAATGTTGCTTTATAAATAGATGTTACGATATTAAATAAAGGGAATGAAAATAAACAGAAATACCTTTTAACAGGTTATGTTGTAACACCCCTTAACAATAACCGCAAAAAGATGGCGCTGCATATATTTTGATCGTCCCCGAAGGAAATATACATTCCGAAGTATATTATACATTGCAAGGTTTACAAGATTAGAGGCGCCGTTAACGTGAGTAAATTTATGTTTTTCGTATTTGCATAGTAGGTAGGTGGGGAGAGAATCGCGTTTGTTTTTCAATAATGTACCCTCCTTATTATGTGGAGGAATTTTACAATTTATACAGGTATCTGTAATCGTGTATGGTTTACTCAAATTATATTACTTTTGGCATTAAATTACGCGACTCATCTTCATTATATTTATATCGATATTAAATAAAAACTACACCATACCATGTTATGATGTCAGGCTACAGTTGGTTCATCCAGCACCGAATGAGATCTTGATGCAATGTTTACCTTCAAAAACTCTCGAAATAACACTTTAATATGATATATAAACAGATAGAACCTCTCTAATTGATTATACTTCTTAACCTATTTACTGAGAAGTTATATTTTTTTACCTTCAAAGGCAAAATGTTATAAGCAGCCGTAGCCAAAAATAAAAATACAGGCAAAATCTAAAATTAACTCCATTGAAAGAAAACCCCGTTATTCAGGTAAAAAATATATTTTTTTGCTTTTGTTTTCATTCAACAGGACGTCAAAACTTATCTGCAAAAGAGTAACTCCATTATGAAATGGGTTTTAAAAAGAATAGGCACTTTAGCTGATTTGTTGGTAACTTTTGGAGCTTAATTGTTTCCTATGGAGAGCTCATCAGTTCATCTCTCGAGGAAACTTTGAAACGTTGAAAAACCGGTGTTTATTAGGTAAAAAAAAGCGATGTGTCTATAGGTTTACAAAGAATAGAATATTACGTAATTTTGATTAATATTCATTATATTTAAACTAAAATCACAAGTTTTGTCCACTTAATTTACTATAACCTCGAAAGTTAGTAAACCTCTCCACAGCTTCACTATCTTATTGCAGAATTATGATTACAGTAGGTAAAACTAAATCAAAATATTGATATATTTAACCTTTTACGAAATGTCCGCAACGCGCCACTTGTTTAAATGTGTGATAAATAAAACTTAAGCATCTCATGTAAAGGAGTAGGAAACGTAACAATTTATTAAAAACTAGCTGACACGGCGCACTTCATACAGCCTTAATCACTCCTCCGTCCCTCGTCCCTCCGTTTAAATTGACATATTTTTTAAATTTATGAAGCGTTTTTTATGAGACATACTCGTACACTAAATGTTTAGTGAAGCTTACTACAAAAAATCTGTATTCTGCATTCAAATCGGATTAGCCGTGTCTGAAATTAGCGTGTATAAAAGACAAGAAATCTAAAAATCTAAATTTCTCTAACAAAGACCCCTTAACTGGTTTTCTCTTAGATATCCTTCATGCACAGAATCACTTACAGAATTTTATATGTCTGATTGGCAAATGACCGGTATGTATTCTGAACACAGATTTCAATCTCTTCATCTCAAGCAGAGCGATATAAAAAAACAGGTAAAACGTATATGTATCATAAATTCGTGCATACTGGTTTAATAATATAAAATAAATAATATGAAATACGTACTCGTATAATATTCGCTATATTGGTAAACAGATTGAGTTCCTGACGCCGTTACTGTGGTAACGGAATAAGGTGAAGCTTGATCGCGCAGCGCCATATCGCATTTTCCACGTCATAAAACTAAGTGGATTTGGCGACGTTTCAATAACTTTGCGGATCTTGTCGGCGGATCCAGGTGGTTATAGTAGATTGCGGGGTGCGATGACCTCGCGGCTTGTGCATAATGTTCGATAGTTTAGAGTTGTAATAAGTTTACGTGTTCGTGAGACGCTTAGCGGTACTCATTTGTGGAAAGGAAATCGGTAAGTTTTAATGTGATTTTCGGTTTGACGAAGTAACTAAGAAATGTAATATTGAGTGCATAAAGAGTTTATGTACTCGTTACTAACTTAGTCATGTATATTTAGGGGTTGTTACTTGTGTTAGTTTTGTTAGGAATTAACGAGAAAAATCGAAGAACCAAACAGATTACGAATTTCAGATCTCTATTTCGATATGTAAGGTCTATATTTACAGTTTGCTTTGCTCCTTTTCCAACTGACGAAAACGTATGAGGTTATCAATTCGTCGCGAATATTTTTATGTTCGACCACTCATAACTTTTTTACCGAGTAGACCAATTTTGATAATTTCTACCTTTCAGAAATGTATACGAATTGTCTCATACATATGTAAACAAGGATCGAAACAAATGGAACGTCGCCCAGCATGGCTTGGCATCTACCTTTGCCAAAGCATTATGAACCTAGGCATTAGGTTAGTTTCTAACTTTAACTGTTACAGTGTAAATGTAATAGTATAACCAGCATATAATCAACGCATACTGGAGTGGATGAGCGACCAGGCTATCAGAGTCCTAAAGACACATTGTCGCGAAATTATCGCCTTTTTAAAGCGGACTTGCGAAATCCGTTGCAATAAATTGTGATTTCGCGTACGTCAAAAGAACGACCTGGACGGTCAGGATCAGGATCAGGCTTTAAGATATGCTTGTGTACATATACATTTATTAAGCATCCGTTAACAGGAAGCAATAAAAACTAGAATGGCACACTGATGTTTGAAGCAAACTTATGCGTGTAGGGTAGATATATCTTCGTACGCGATTATTAAGCATCCG
>DWGW01001011.1:0-12366 GCA_018247775.1 Udranomia orcinus
CAATGTTTACCTATAGACAATTTTGCATACTTAAGTAAATTTTTCGGTTTTGGAACTTGTGACGTTGTTGCACCGAAAGAGCGACTTGGGGAATTGACCAAATCCCTGTTTTTATGATATCCCTGCGACATATACATATCTTAGCCACTCATTATACGAACGAACAAAGCATTGTGTTCTTAAGCCCGTTTTATGCAGACTACGTTACAACAAGAGTTTTTTTCTTCGTAGTTTTCGTATGCATGATTTTACGCCTCATCGTGTAAATGCAAATTGGAAAAAAAATGTTGTGATTTGTCTTCGGTTTTTCACGAACGCTTCTTACGTAATATTG
Organism: Udranomia orcinus; assembly: GCA_018247775.1. Lineage (NCBI taxonomy): Eukaryota > Metazoa > Arthropoda > Insecta > Lepidoptera > Hesperiidae > Udranomia > Udranomia orcinus. Next base: position 335 of record DWGW01001011.1, read on the forward strand.
GCAGTTTTTTTGGCGATTTGCATTATTAATCGGTTTTACGTTTATGTATAGTTAAAGTAAACGAATTGTAAGTTCCTTGTTTGCTCTCTTCTCTAACTTCGAATACTGAGGGCTCTAACAGTCGGCGATTTCTAAATAAATAACAATTATAATACTGTGAGAAGTGTTATAATTATTAACAATATAGCTAGCTACTAACTTTGGCAATCTCTTCATGAAGGATTTTCGGCAGACAAACTCTAAACCACTTTTTCTGGGCACCAATCTATCTCCAGACGAAATTTTATCTTCATTAATTCAATGGTTTAAGCGAGAAAAGCAACGTTAACGTTATTTTTGCATTTATTATATGAAATATGAATATTTAACCACTATGGGGGTATCATTAGAGGTTAAATGACGCATTTATAATATGAAGCAACAATAGTAAACCCTAAGTGATCGACATGATTGGTAGTACGACTGGCGATGAAATAAGTTGTAGTTATCTAACAGTAGAACAAGAGACGAGAGAGAGATGCAACCAGCTTGTACATTGATTTATCAGCAACGAAACTTGTTATCAAAGCAAACATTTTTTCTGTTATCACCTTCATGTATCGATGGTTATAATCCAACAATAGTTATTAAATAAAAAGTAGTTAGAAATGATTAAACCTATTAATACTAATTGGATAATATTTGATCATAAGCTATCATTAATTGCCCATACACTAATTTGAGTACACCATTTACTAATTGAACGAAGCTAAATTTTAATGTGTTTCAGCAAGTTTTTCTATCGCACTCACACATGTATAGAAAGAGCGAGAAACAAACAGAAATGTCGCATGTCATATTAAAATTATTTACTCATTTGACATATAGATATATAGTGACATATAGTTTTGAAATATAGATTGAGATAAGGAATATGCTAAAAATAAACTAAAGCCCGCGCTTTTCTCTATCTTACGAACTATTTCTTTCCTCTAGATCTATATTTGACGGATATGCAAAAATATAAGCCATTACTGAGCACACAAACAGACAAATATAATTTTAAAGATATATGTACGTATTTAGGTGTGACGTCTCGTGTAGTGTCAGCTATTAAAACGAAATTCAATATTTCATAGAAAATTGCATAACATTGAAACTGCAGTCACAGTAACAGACTTGCAACTTTTTCGCGTTACATGTCATTCGATTCGACGCAAAATGTGAAAAGTCCAGACATATATATATCTGGTATAAAGTATAATGTACTCCCGTCCTACGTGATTCGGGAATAGCCAATTCGAATTGGGTGTTTTGTTTTGACGTAAGACGTTAAAAGTTATGCCATCAGATAACTTTATCCACCATAAGAACCTAAATAATAATGTGGAAACTTATAAACCGTTTTGGAAAATTCATCCCCACAAAAAATGCGTTTTTTTTACAAATAGACGTATCGACAATTAACAACACATTCTACATTAGGTTTAGCACGTACTTATTATAGTTTTTTCTGTTTAATTTGTATTTCGTTAGAAAAGTTGCATACGATTTGACATTTAACACCAAACTGCGAACGTTAAACCTTTAAGTCATAAGTGACATAATTGGTAAAATTTAGAAACGCATTAACAAATGTATGCAACATTTTACATATTCAATCTATTTTGTACGTGAAACACTCGTTAACTTCGGCTAAATAATTTTTTTGTTGCTGTAACACTGTAACCTCTACCTACCTGCCTATCCAATTTTTAATGAAAAGATAATATTTTTAACAATTAATATCGATGAAAAACCTTATAATTTTTGACGAAATGTCTTATAACACTACACAGTATAGCACTAGAACTAACTATTATTTTAAACAACACTTATTCAACACTAAAAATGTTTTATAATCTACGAAAAAAAAAGTTCAAAGCAACTTCATTCACAGTCTGTATTTCAAAAAACGGCGCGTAAATATTATTGTGTTTTTTTTACCGCGCGTGCGACTGAAACTAAGGTCGCGCACAGACTGCCTACGCGAGTCCCGATAGGCGATTGTCGTATAGATAGCGGCGAAGCCTTAATTGGAAATGCAGTAGGTTTGACGGTACAATAGCATACAATGTATCAGCCATCTCGCCATGTATGGACATGGTTGAACGCGAAAGTTATACTTACGTACTCCGCGTCAAGAAATATATATGTATAATAGATTGGCTTGTTCATTAACCTCGTGAAGTTTGGCTCGATATTCGTTGCCACTCTGTTATGGACAGGTAAATGAGAATTAATCTTGAATGATGCCGTACCAGTAATGTGGACATCAAAACCTTTGCAGCTGTGATCAACCAAGCTTTAAAAAAATCTTGCCATCATATTATTGATCATAAATCGTAATAAATGATTAATTGCTATCATTTTAATAAGAATTATCTAAATACTTACGTAGATAACAGAAGTAAGTCATGAAATAGGTAAAAATAATTCAGTAAGCAGAAAATGTAGAGAAATTGTATTTCTTTAGTAAAATTTCTTGATATGAGCGGTCAATACTACAAAAAATGAGGCCTAAAGGCAGAACTAGCGTTTACATAATTACGAAAGCGTATTCAACAAATGGTAACACAGCAGTGAAGGATGCTGTCAGTTATACTCACAATTATTAGCAATAGACATGATACACCTGTTTGCAGTTAACAAACTAACAATGAAACCAGTTACGAGGCAATTTTACATTTAGTTTTGGTAACACGGAACAAGTATCATAAACCTGACAGACAGATACGCCATTTTAGTAGACATTCCGGGTGGCTTGAATGATCTTGATGGCATATCTGTTATGTGGTTTATACTACATAACGGATATGCCATTGCCAAAATGGCAGGGCTTATGTGCTGACAAAAAAAAACACGTAACGCAGCGCGTTGAGTAATTTTTGTGAAATATTTATGGAATTATATGGAAATAGTACTGTGGTATGGTACCTACACGCTATATTTAAACTCGACACGATATTCTTATTTTGTATCCTTTATGTAATATCTTATTTGTTGTGATTGATTTTTAATCTTAAAGAAATAATTAAGATCTATAACCTATATATGCTAATGTGAAATTTCTTAACGCGTTCAGGTAAATTGCGCGCCTGTTTTTACCTGTCAAAATAACTGTTTATAAATCACGTTTATATTTTAAGCGTGTTATTACGGTATAAGGTTCTCTGCAAGGAATCTCGTGTGTCGTAGCGAATAAGGGCCCAAGAGTCTTATAAATCAAGTAGATTGAACGCACATTGGGAACGCTAATTCGATATCTAGTTTATTTTTACTGATTAAAAAAGTAGAAAAAAGTGACAATATAGACAAATAACAAACGAGACAATAAGTGTACCACCATTGTCTAACTGACTGACAAACTCAACTTTGACACTAAATACGAAACGACTTAAAATTTCGCATGGTAACTCATTTCGTGATGTGACGGCTAGTATATTACCGACGATGAAGTACAGATTTATTCTATATTAAAAATCGTAACTTCAAAAAACAAAAAACGTTACCTTTGAGAGATGAAAGACGGCTTTTACCAGTTATAAGCAAAATAGCATTCTACGCCTATTGGTTTAAAAATTAAAAAGTAAAAACAAAGTTAGGAGGTATGGATAGGTACTTCATCGTCGTTAACACCTCTCATTACAAAAATTAAATGACTTTTACTGATTGTAAAATAAAAAAAAGAAACAAATCACGCACATGTCAAAGTTCTCGCATGTTATCTTTTTTTTATCACGCACGCCATGATTGCCAGCCTTGATCCAAATCTTCTTTTTGTTATGGCAATTAAACTCGCTTTAGAAAAAACCAAATTGATGTCAATGCCGTGAGTACGTTGTAATTGGGTTTTTAATATGGACGCGATTTCACAGTCTGATGAGACGGTGAGTTTTTGTTCGCTTCAGACGGATATCTTGGTGAGGCGTATGATTGGACGTAGGAATTTCGTTCGAATTAACGTTAAAAATTGGCGCATTCGAGTGTAATGAATAACATTAATTTTAGCTTGTTAATGAACCACGAAGTTAAATTATTGCGTGGAATATAGTAAAGGCACACCAATAAAAAAAACAATGGTACTACCGCCATTAAAGTGTCATTTTTTAATAAAAATAAATTGCGATTTTTAATAGAAGGAATATTTAATCAATGTTATAAGAGTTTAAGCGGCAATCGCCCAATAGGTAGTGTGCCGGATTTACGATCGAGAGGCCGTGGGTTCGATCCCTAATCCCCCATTGCACTATAGACGTGAACCCACTCCTAACACAAACCTTCGAGCTTAGCTCGAGGGGTTAACAAAATTACTAGTATGTATTGACATGCTAGTAATTAAAAAAAATAAAAAATAAGAGTACAAAATATTTTTTATTATTCATTATTTATATCACTTTATTGTACGTTAAAATAAAGTACCATGCATTGTTATAAAATCCTACGTTTCGCTACATTTAATTTGCTGCCATTATATATGTTCTACATTCAAATTATTCAGTGAAAAAGCAAAAGTATGGAAGAGAACACAGCCATTGTCTATGCATCATCAAACGGATTTACGCAGAGTGATTCGATAAGAATCTGAGGTCTCGCGAGCTGCACGTAAAAATTGTTAATGAACACTAAATAGGCAACAATATGCCGTGTTGTAAATTAATTAAACAGATTGTCATGACCTCTACTGTTTGCGAGAAGCCTTCATATTATTCCACTTTGGTTATATTCGAAGCATGTAAACTTCATAATGTACGTAAATTACGAAATTAAACGATAATTTAAGTTATAAATCAAGGAATTTAATCTTATAGGTCACTTTTTACAGCTTATTTATAGTAATATTATAAATATGAAAGTAACTTTGTATCTTACGTTTTTATTAGTGACTAACTAAAGGTTGGTTTCGATTTCGGCCAGTTAAAACCTAGTTTGGGCCAAAGATGGCGAGGCGAACCTTTAGGCCGCGTCGTAATCATGTTAAATTTACAATAAACTATATATGACTATAAAATGAATCTCCTATATTTTATAAATCCGGTTTTGGCTGAAAAACCTGTTTGGGTCGGACACTAGTTTTCATCCATAAAATCATATCTTAAATCATGGGGAATTGCCCAAGATCCTCCTCTAAATAATGCGGGTATAGCCGCGAACAAACGCTATATAATACAAGTTGATAGACCTTCAATACCTATTCCTAGTTAGGCGATAGCCCACATTACATAAAGCGATACTGAAAACCACACTGACACCCGAGGCGACCTCGCTATGCACTTTCACTGTTGCATCTAACGCGTGCGCTGCGCTGAGTAACGCGGCTTCGTTCTTGCACAAATTTAAACGATATTTGCCCTAACCGTGTATTAAAAAGACTTAACATGATCTTTTAGAGTTGTACTGCTTGTTTATACAGTCCCAGAACATGGCGATAACACGGAGACAGGAGAAAGGCCTCATGACGGTCCAGGAGAAAATAGCGTTCTATATACCACGGTACTCGAATACGTAAGTAATTTTGATGAACACCTGAAAAGGACTACTGAGTACGCTTTGACACTAATCAGTTTTCGGAAACTCGAATCGCCCAGTCCAGAATCACGAATCAAATGTTTTTATTTATTGCTCAATGAGCGTCATATTCATTTCCCTTACTCGGTGGTCAACGGGCATTAATGCCTTCAATACACTCAATGAACGTCATATACATATGCCTTAGTCAGTGGTCATCGGCCTTCAACGCCTTCAGGCTCTCAGCTATGGTAGATCGGGAGGTAATAGCCGACGGAAAAAAATTACCAGTACTCTTTTAAAGGTTCGACAAAAATAAATTAATTCTACAGAATGATTTCGCCCAGTCCACGATACTACTGAGATGACGAACAAAAAGTGTTGGAGCGCAGAGCCCGTATCACTTGCTCTTGCTATATAGGTAATCATATGCTGGCGTGGACAGACGCCCACATTTCGAAGTAGGTCCTGAGGGATAGATATAGCCTACTTTGCGAATCATTGGATACTGAAACCAAGGTCATTTGTATATAAACTTTTCCATGTTGAAAATTTCTCTGTAGCATTCGCTTTTGTTATTATATATGGGTAATCACTGTTACAATTACGGAAACCAATGTCATTTGTATACAAACTTTTTCACGTTGAAAATTTCTCCGCAACATTTGCTCTTGCTATATGGGTAATCATTACAATGTACGTTAAAAAATAGCTTTCGAGCGATCAAGTTCATCAACCTCTTACTGTAACCTACAACAGTAAATCAGCCGCGTGCACTTTACATAACAGTTGCATTGAATAATAGTTGCACAAGTTCCGGTGATCCATATATCCAGTGGGAAACAATTAGACACACACACATTCACTCATACACACACGCACATACGCACATAACACAAATAAACAGATAGCGAACGCTAGTGATTTGGTCGTAAGCAACAGAATGTTGGAGTTTATTGTGTTGTCCACGCATGTTTGGTTAGTAACTTAAAAACTTAGATTTAGATGACCATTCATAGACCGTAAACCATAATCTGATGAAAGACAGGATTATTCTAGGTAATACAATCCCGAAGATGCTCTTCAAGCAGGTTAATGTCTTTTAGGTATTATTACCTCGTATAATATGAACTGATCAAGGTACAATTGAAAATTGTCGGAACCCAAAATAAAAACTTTACAATCTTAAAACTAACATGAGGTATTCATGAAGGTTAGTCTGAAGCAAAAATGCTGTTCCAAAATTGTAGATATAAAAAATTAGATTTTATCATTTAACTTTAATAAGGTTAAATGATAAAATCTAATCGACCGACAATACCCGGACACATTCATGTGCACTCAAAACATATTAATACGCAAGAAATTATTCTAATAGTAGTCCTATCTGATATCGCTTATCTAATACAATTAGAACAAGCAACGGGTTTATTTCCAATTCAAAATAAATAAATATAACGTGTACATAACAATGCTGTCAATTCCGTATTTTTTCTACACTATATAAAGTGTAAAGAACGCCATCTATTTTAGTTTGCTGTAACTTCCGTTACAATGCACTTTGCTTCCACTGTTACGCTGTTATAAATTCACTTACTGTTTACTAGATGTCGTTAAACTCATAAGCCACAGCAATGCTAAATAAGTAGTAAACAATCAAGTTAACTAGCAATAAAAAGATTACTTGACTGAGAAAAAATCTTTTTAAATATACGCTATTTATTTATTTATTTCAGTATATTTATTTATTTATACACCATTGATATATAATTTATAAGTAACATAGGTATTTACATGTCTTATACAAAGGGACTCGTGTCCAAAGGCAAAACCTTAAACTATATAGTGAACATACCTTTTCCTTATCAGTGGGAGGTGACGCTGGCGGGCTCTGCGGTAGACCCAGGTCCTCGTCATCGCTGCAGTCGCCTCGGCCGCGTCTCCGTACCGCCGCCACTAGCTCCGCCTGGAAACAAGAGGATCTTGTTACTACTGGTTTTTGTATGGCTTCGATATCTTTGCCGTGTATATAACACCCTTACTAATATTACAAGGTAACGAGGTAGCGTTTGTTTGTGATTTGAACGTATCTGAATTGTCTGAGTATTGTTATAGTATATGTATCATATTACAAAATTCGTTAAAGAATGGGAACTCCCTATTTGTATAATGATTCACAATTTCAATTTCGGCTGTTTTTGACATGATTTGTAGTAATTAATGAATTTTATGAATCAGTTTGTACTTCATTTACTATTTCTGTATTATAAAACAATTATTTGTGTACTTCGTATTTTGTCATAGTTCCTGATAATATGTGAATCTCATTCAGTAATACCAATCGAAATTCCGAGTAAATAATTAATCTAATTCAATATAATTTCCACAATTATTTATTTGTAATGTTGAATTTTCTTATATTAATGCAGATCGAGTAACTATCTGTTTGAATATCTGACTGATAGAGAAATTCTTGTTATGTGGTCGTCCACGTGATCGTATTTAAGCACTTTAACGTGAGCGAAACCACAAGTAAAAGTTAGTATACTAAAGTTAGTAGAACATTTCGTGGGTCGACTCTGAAGGCATCATCACTACACACTACACCTAGCTCTGTGACAAGGAAGACATATTTAACTGAAGTGTTCCAACTTAGTACCTACTTTTTAAATTTAAGTCCATTAAGCCCTCTAATTTATGAGTAGTGTATGCCCGAATAAGATAGACCTAACCAATTATTTTATTTGTAACACCTTTGTAAAACAATAAATAATTTTCATCTCATTTCATTTGAAACTTCTCAAAGGTAGCAAAGCATTTGTGATCATCATAAAAAAGAACTTCGCTTCTGGCTTTGGTTGATCACGGATGACCCTGAGCAGCAGTGATCAATTAGGTCGACTGCATGACCGCTTGCTGCCCTAATGTCATAAAGAACAGAGCAAGCAGATAGCAAAAGCTAGTGTTTAATGAATTCACGAGTATTTCGCTTAATTGTCGAGCGGAAGCGATAAGTGATACCACTATCACGAATGACTTCCGGCACAATAATTATTATTTACTAATTATTGTTCGCAATTATTGTGTGATTAGGTGTCGACTAGTAAGAATCTTATGTAGACTAGCTGGCCAGGCGCACTTCGTACCGCCCTTATTTCTCGTCGTTTCTCCGTCCCCGTCCCCATCCTTCCGCTTAAATTGACACAGCTTTTATTATGACACAAACACTAAATGTGCGAAGCGAAGCTTGTGTATACATCAGTGGATTCAAATCGGATCAGACAGACAAGCAGGCATCAATTTGATTTTTTTTTATTCTATTCTTTAATAAATACCCCTAAAATGATTTCCGCTTAGATATCTTCTCTAGCCTGTTGGCGACAAATTATTTTCGATGTATACTAAACAAATAAAGTTCTCATGATTCACAAATATTTATCGTTTCCAAATTACATCATAGATATAATTTGTGTGTCTTATCTAAGAAAGTATTAGTCGTAAATACAAATAGATATCATGTTATTTGTATTATACAGATGAAATAGAACATTTCGGTTACGGTTTATTTTGAACCAAGAAATCCAATTTAATTTCTGTATTTGCTGACTTTTTTTTAAAGCGAGAGGTAGCAAACGAGCACGCAGTTCCCCCGATGGTAAGTGGCAATCACAAAGGGTTGGTTAGGAAAGCCACTAGGCACTAAGTCCGCCCTGTTGTAAAAATCTGTATTTACAATGAAATCTTAAATAAATAAAAAACCCAAAATAAGATGGAAGTTCCTTCTTAGTTCGACCACAAATGCCTTACTACCCCTGAGGACTAGTATGTCTCCCTCACCACACCGTTCAGACCAGAAAACAGCAGTTAGAACACGACTGTTATAAGGCAGCAATAGGTGTGGCGGTAATGCCTCCGGAGTCGAACCGTACAAGGGTCTACCACCTTCAAAACAAATGACATGGACATATATCTATAGTTCCATGTCGATCCGAGTTCCTAGTGTCCGATGTTCAAGTTCGTAGTCGATCCGAGATCCGAGTTTCCGAACTTCGAGTTCGAAGTTCGAAGTCGATCCGACATCCAAATTTCCGAAGTTCGAAGTCGATCTTGAGGGATAGATACTTTGCGAATACGGAAACCAATGCCATTTGTATACAAACTTTTCCTTGTGGAAAATTTCTCGTGCAATTTAATATTTCGCATGTTTCCTCCTACTCATGTAGTGATAATAAATTTCGTCGTTACTAATAAACATATACCTACTTCCATTATGAAAAATATTATACAAAATAAGTAATTTTGCGAAGATATTTTCCCACTGAATCAGGTCATTACCTGCCCGCGCAGTTGGTTAGTTATATGAATAAAATAAATTCATTGTTGGATGTATTACTAATATTATGTTTCCCCATGAGTAATGTAATTGACTTGGTAAATTTATTTTATACGAGTATGTTTAATTTGTTATGAAAGTAACGAACTCGCTGCATACTTCAAACCAATCCCAGTTTAACGTATGCAGCAACAAAAATATAAATGTGAGGATTGATAGCCAAGTTCAACATATCTAAGCTCGGTTAAACGTATCTGAAGTATGTAGCACCAAAAACAAATGTGAAGATTGATAGCCAAGTTCAACGTGTCTAGCTAGTCAACGTAGCTCAATGTGGTGTGATTGTCTGATCCACTGACATATATAAATGGGTGCCAAGTTCAGTTGACAAACCAGAAATGTATTTATTTATATGGTAGTTTAACATTACTTAATAAAATAAAGCCAATAAGTGAACTATACAAATTAAAATCTACAGCATCTAAAACATATTATCATCATCAACAGACATCTGTAATAAATCCAAAACTGAAGTTCCGTCTAAGATGAAATAACCATTGGACGTAGGTTATTAATAGCATATTAGGTTTACGGTTTTAGAGCTTTATTTCTCATAAAGAATTACATAGTTCACTTACATGAGAAAAGTAAGATTTATTAAATGGTATAGGTACATAATAAAATATCGTACATGAGCAAGTTTGTTAGTAAACAATTGATGTAGATAGATTTTTAAGCATTATTTATATGTTTCCGCTTGAGGTACACAAAAGACGTACTTTTGAAGACTAATTTCTTCTTTCTCTAATCACATCCCTCAACCAGAACATCCTCAAGATAACTGTAATAAAACTGTTACTTTCCTAGAGGACTAAGTTCCTATCTTCCTTACCACAGGCTTAACGAGAACAATTGAAAAGGCAAAAAACAAATTGAAAAGGGTGGGATTAAACTTGATCTTTAATTTTTCAGGCTTTAAAATTAAAGATAAACCCACCCATAATCTCCCGATCTTGCTATCCGTAATCCATTGGAACTTCCTTTTCCATGCTTGAGTCATCACTTGTCACTAAGTCACTTGTCACTAGACCACTTGCATTTATTATCACATCACTAAATTGCTCTTTCTTGTAGTTTTAGTCAATGAACGTAGACACAGTATTTAAATCTGATTGATAAATAAAAGAGATATAGCAACGGTTGGTGGTATGTTTGTGCTTTTTCGTTACTTACAGATTAGAACGTTTATAATAACCAACTTGAGTAATACGAAATCGCATGTGGAAGCTACTTCTAGCAATAAAAAGCCCAATTAAAAGTACTGTATAACTTTACAAACACGTAAGAAACTAATCAAGTACACAGCTAATGCGTTGCTAAGGAATTATAAACTCAAAACTGTTTTCACAAATCTTGAGCGATCGGTTTAGATAAAAACTTGAACCTAACTTCGCGTTCACCGAACAAAACAATTCTTTTGTTATTACACTTAAAACATTTATTTAATTTGTCACAAACAAAACCGTGTGACTACGCCGACAATGAAGTTGAAACTGAAAACATACTATAGGCCCGGCGGTCTGACTAATAGAATAATTAATCAGAATTCCAGGAAAATTGTCAAACAGCTTGTTATACTTATAACATATGTATACTTATAACTTATAACATTATACTTATAACAATATCATTTCATTAAAGCAATTGTCCCATATTTTTCATCAACATTAATTCTCAACATCCTCTATCAGATTGGAGGCTTCTTGTCGCCTATTCTTATCAATTTTATTATAAGAAGAAAGCCAGCGTTTAGCTAACAACTAAGGTTACAAATGCATTTCGTACCCACTGTATATTTTTGTGAAAATGCAATATGTGTTTGAAAATGTAGTCCACCTTATGGTGAGTGGTCACTGTCGCCCACGTACACCTCTAATCAATCCCAGACAGTCCCACAGCAGACGTGGCTGAGAGAGACGAGCTGGAGGCCAAGTCTGAACGATCCTTAAAATGTCTTTTCGGCGTAGTAAACCCATCAGACCAGAACACAGCAGCACTGCTGTTATAAGCCAGAAATAAGTGTAGCGCAATCGATCTGAGGTTCCGTCTTGAATATAGAATTGTCATATATCCCATGTCCAAATCTTTGAAAGCTAAGTACGCTCTAGGGAGC
>DWGW01001012.1:0-12365 GCA_018247775.1 Udranomia orcinus
ATCTACTGAATCCTAAAGCAAACTTAAGGAAGGAAGCTTCTTTAAGTTACCGCCAATGACTTGCAAACGTGAAGTGCTACAAAAAGCTACCTTAAAAAGCTTCACAGAGATGACTGTGCTGTTCGCTAAAAACTTTAACGAGCCTACCTGATGTATTAATTTGGACACGACAGATTTATTTAACACCTCTCATGTGCGGTCATTTTAATATTAAAATCACCTAAAACTTATCCCTTTAAATAAAATAGATATTGAAGCGAAGTATTATGACTTTCTTTCAGCAAGAAATTTCGTAAAACAATAACATTTATATAAAAAATAAAGCTAGTAATGTTTATATAAAATATATTCTGTACATGAAAAAAATACATAAATACAAGATGTCAATTGCTTACGTCATAAATGATAAGCAATAAAAAATTATTTATAACATTCCCATTCTTACAAAAATATGTACTAACGCATGTGTAAAACGGATTATTATCTTAGGCAAGTAAGTGAATGCATAATCATATTTTTATACATAGGTAATTTGAAGGTGATGGAGCCTTCCGTGATTCAACTCAAAAGGCGTACATTTGCTACTTGATTGATATACAAGTGTTCGAACTAATTATTCAGCCATAGTAACACAATTGTAACTGACCGAATAATTATAGCAAGGGTCTAGTTCCTTGGTGTAAATTATTTAACTCGTACAGAGCTACATACTTTATAACTTATGTAACAAAAAAGTCAAAAACCCACCCTGAAATCTCGAGGGTGGTAACAAAAAACCAGTAGCTAAACTAAACACTCGATCACTTCCTCAAGTGTTTGCCTAACAGAGAGCGAAGTGTGTGAACAAATTTTGTGTAAATTATTAATATTTGACGGAAAAGTCCAATATGCCACTCGGCTAAACCACTTGACTCATGATTTAGATGTTTTGGAATTGTAACAAAATATTCGGTAGTCTTTGAAATCTGGCGTAGCATTCAATTCGGTCGAAATTTCGAATGTATTATATTGTGTGCACATGTTTTATACGTATAAGGGATCCTTTTATTATAATAATAATATAATTTATTTCAGTTTTAGCATCCATATTTTAATTAGTATGCAATATACATTTACATACTAATACTAGTAATACATATTTACACAAAACAAGAAGAATATCTTATTTTACAGAAGGATGTAACGGCCTCACATGCAGATTGTTCCTCATTACAATATAAAAAGCAGCTTATCTATAATACGTTCATGTGTGATTCTTGACTAAAATCCTCTAACTTTAGTGACCACAAATTAATTAATCCGAAGTGAAATACAAAGAACACATTTACTTGACGCTTTTCATTTAAAATAAAATACTCGTAAATTATAATTTAGGCTAACAACGCGATTGCGAACAAAAGCTCAAACTTTATAAAATTTTAATTAAATAGATGAATGCTTACATTGTAATACCTTAATAACCGTAAAATCGCCATTTTTCCGAACAGACGTCTGAATCGAATAATCTGCGTTCCACAAAGAGGTGTCAAACAACAATAAACGACTCACAAAACACAACTTTTTAACGCTTTTATAATACAATTGGCAAGAATTGGATCAATTTGGCAAGGGAAAGAATTAAACTCTTTCTAAGTTTCGACTCTATACTTAATAGTATACGGGTTAAAATATTATTCCGTCATAAAAAGAGCACAAAAGGTTCATACCCCGCAGTGTAGAACAAGTGCAACCCAAAAACATCTCTCTTTGTTTTCCCAGTCGATGATAGGTGGTCTTTTTATTCAAAAAAATGATTTATTACTTTTTGAGTATTCGCCGCTGGCCTTCCGGTAAAAAAAAAAAACATGTGGGAATTGTTTTTTTCCGAAAAATATTTTTCACATCTATTGGTATTTAAACATTGCTTAGAATAATAGACAATGGATTAAAGGAAATTATGTTGTAATGTGTGATAAATAATCCACATTCTGAAAACCTTATCAAACTTATCAGATGTGTGCTCAGTGCTCAGAGGAGGTGCTCCATACTTTGTAAAACGATTTTCTTATGGTTTTATGGTTGGTTGTCTTCTCGGTTATGTATAAAAAGGATACGCATAATAAAAAATAGCTGTACCTATACAACTTTGTCTCTTACTGGAAACCTCTGAAACTGAAATATCCAGTGCTTTATGTTTAAAATGACTATAGATATCCATACCCTAAGTTACTATACGTCAATTCTGAGTGAAGTAAATACTTGTACTATGTTATCTACAATTATAAAAAATGGAGAAGGAAGAGTACATTCATTCTGAATATTCCAACATCCTTCTAACGTTAAATATTGTTTCATGTTTAATAGAATGCCATTGCTAGTAGACTTAGACAACATTTTAACACTTCAACGGATGCAGTCAATTGCCGCTTTCCGATAGAGATATAATATCAAACTTGCTATAAACGAATCCATAAACTACCCCCGCTGCGCCAAGGCATTATTCGTGGAACAGATTTAACGCCGGAGAGCCAGCCTTTATTGGGCAGTTTGCATAAATATGCTCGGAGAAATTGATTTGTCTGGGAAAGTGCATGGGCGGTCCTTTTTGTAGCGAAAGTTATAAAAATGTTATAGTTCTAGAATGACTTCATTAATACGTATAATTACCCATACTCTTCTGAACACACTTTCTGCCTTATAACGTTATGCTTTCTGCTTTCTTTCTTTCTCTCTTTCTCTTACTCAATTTAATCGAGGCGTTCTAACTTTGTCCCCAGAGTTAGCCCGATCCTAAATGTGTTATTTAGGATCGGGCTATGAAAACTTCGACACTGACGGACTGATTACAGATGTTCATGGGCGGCACTTTCCATTAGGTGCACGGACTGCAGCTTGTGGTCTAGTTAATACCACTAACTCCGATATATTTGATTTCTACTTATTCTCATACTTATGTAAAGCCATTCTTAATACAAGACTGATCTTATTTTAGTGTAAGAAAAAAGAAAAAAAAAATTATATGCATCCTATGTATAAATTAACTGAACATAAAAAATAAGTTATTCAAGGTCAAACACAAAAATAAGTTATTCAAGACTGTTCATTTTAGACCTTCACCAATTTTTCAATTATCCAATATTATAGTTTAACTTTAAGTCATTAAAATCCTATAAAAGTATACATTTAAATCATTAAAATCATAGATAAATAAAGAAGCGGAAGTATCTCCGGATGTTTCTAAAGCAGCGACGAATCAAAACAAATTTGAAATTAAACGGCTCCCACCCAACAATAAGAGCTAATCAAACTCTGCCATCCCAAACATATGCTTAAAGCCCTCAAAGGGTTGAACAATTACATAAATTAATACCAACATCCTTTTTATATAACGATACCTCCAATATAAACTGTATGCGTAAAATCACTTCCTCTATCATTTACTTCACTTTTTTCCCGCCATATGACGCCATTTTTTCTTCCAAGATGGCTGCTCCATATGTCGTGGTCGTAGCACGTGTTATAACATTTATTTTATTGTGTACGGCTGTCTCATTCAATGAAGCTTCGAAAGAACTTATTTTTCATGTCTTTAAATGCGCAAAATTGTATCAAAGTCACAATTACGTCTTTACATGTTCACATATTGAAGTGTTGGAATTAAAGAAAATATATTTTAATATTTCTTAAAGAGAACGAGTAAAGTTTAAAAAAAATTCGTTTCCTTCAATCGTCGCTTACTTTGTTGCTAAAATATCCGAACAATGTGCCAAAAGCGACTTTGTCTCACAAAATTCAATACCTACTGCATAAATGAAAAATACAATGCGGAGGTGTCAATTGCCTTTAAAAAATTACGTAAAACGTCGTTTTAGGCGAGTCGGGTTTCTGTAATACATAATTCATTTTTTGTAATAATTTCATTTGGCAAAGACAAGATGGCATGCTTGAGGCGTGCGCGTGAGTAAAATGACGAAAATGGACGAATTTACGACACTTTGCCCCACAGTTACGACAGTTCGATGACGTTTTTGAGAGATAATGGGACAAGTACACGGTGACATGCCCGTTTTTTCTCAATTTTAGCGAAATTGGATCTCAGGCTGTCATTCCTTAAGTAGGTAATAAAGTAATGGTTAGCCATCGCACACATTATATTAAAAAAATTACCAGTTAGTAAATTATTTTTTGTAGAAGAGTGTTGCTTTCACTCTTCTACAAAAAAGAATTTACTAAGATTGTAATCTAACTACTTACCTAAGTTAAGCAAGCGGTTTTCATCTGATCTCATTATGCTGGTTCCAAATACTTTTTACTACACGGAATTTTAAAAGTTCTATTTTAGAATATTATAGAATATCTCTATGCATGGAAAAAATTATGACCATTATAAACTTATTTAAAATAATATAAAATACTTATAAATAGGCAGTTCGGTTTAATCGGTAATCTAAGTTCTAAGTTAGTTGGTAAGTAGTTCTGCTAAGTCTAATGTGCCAGTCTAAGAGATCGTGGATTCGATCCTCACTCCCCCATTGCCCCATTGACGTGAACCCACTCCAGACACAAGCCTCTGCATTTATTTGGAGGGTTTAACAAAATTACTAAGACTGATTATGTGCCAGTAGTTCTTCTAATGGTTAAAACGCTCTAGTAACATACAGAATCACGACGAATCGTCATTGCTTAACTTATACTACTGAAGCGTGTTCAAAAAAGCGACACGTCAAAACAATCTAATTGCTCTGTATGCTCCGCGTCATTACTGTGAAGACAATAATTAGAAGCGATCCCTAAGTAGACACTTATGACGTAACATTACACCCAGAAACGCCGCGACTTCCGAGAATGGATGCGCGTAAATTCTGACAAATGCAATTATAACAATTTCGCACGGAGCTAATGAGCTTAATGGCATGGTATGATATTGGGAATTGGCATTTTCTCGCACCTTTCAATTGGTGTTAAACACACTGGGGGTGGTCATGGAACATCACCGCCGACACTGGCCGGTGTCTGACGCGGAATCGAACTTGAACCTGTGTTTAAGAAGCACGAGACTTCCGCGCCAGTAATCGCTCGCGCGCCGAAAAGCGTACGAACTTATTTCGACCGTTCTGACGTGGGTTCGCTAATTTATGTTCAGGGTGTTAAAGTGACAGTGTACAAGCTCTCGAAAAGTTTGATCATTATTTGCGGGCTTATTTTACACGATTAAGTCTCATTTTTTTGACTGACTACATTCTT
This sequence comes from Udranomia orcinus, assembly GCA_018247775.1. Classification (NCBI taxonomy): domain Eukaryota; kingdom Metazoa; phylum Arthropoda; class Insecta; order Lepidoptera; family Hesperiidae; genus Udranomia; species Udranomia orcinus. Next base: position 5,224 of record DWGW01001012.1, read on the forward strand.
TTCGGCCTTTTTCAAACTTCCGGTCTTGTATTATGTTGTGTAGTTTGAAAAGAAAAGTCTAGTCTATACTTTTTCAAACTTTCATCATAAAAAGTTCAAAAGAAATTATTTATACAAAAGAATTTTATAAAATCAACTAAAGTATATTTAATTGTTTTTCCATTTCAGCATTATTTTTTTTAAACATTCATGAAATCTAGTATATCTAGATATGATTGGCTTTTCTTGAATAGTATTCAAAAATATGCCAAAGATAACGCAATGAAGGTAATAATGACCTTACTACTAGGTAGGTACATAGTTACTAAATCTTGCTATACTAAGTTATGCTGTATAAAATTGAGCAACATATAACAGCCTGTATACCAAGTGAGGCTCGTTAGCATGTTGACTTTGAACGTAAAGTGTCAGCGCTTGTCAACTGCAGTTCATTCCCATTCCGGGATATGATGCCCCGGAGTGCCCTGCAGTGGCATTGATCATATTGTGAAATTCTTATGAGGATATTAGAGATAATAAACTGTTACTAACAAACCAGACAGACAATTTCGTTTGCTTTATTTTAATTTAATTATTATACTGAAGATTATTTCTTAGGTGTAATATTATAATAATGTTTAGGACTTTAATTTATATAACTCACAATTAGCTTTTTCGTTTAAGAAAGAATACCAATGTTGATTTAATTTACTAGATGTTTTGAAATAGTAATTGTGTTATTATTTTAATTAAAACTTGCTATTTAAACACACCTGTATATAGTATCAACCAGTTATTACAATTGAATTTATAGAAAAAAATTATAGAATAGGAAATTGAAGAGAAGAAAATTTCAACTCAAATGTAACAATTGCAACTCAAGGCATGCATTTTATGCAACATCTATCAAAATCTGTGAGTGATTGTTCTATTGTACATTGAATATATCTGAGAGAAAATCATTTTAGGGGCCTTTATTTAATTATAAAACCAAAAAAATATATAAAGTGTTTGTCTGTTTGTCTCTGCCCTTATGCACGTTAATCTTAGAGACGACTGATCCGATATGAATGCGGTTTTCATTTCGGCTTCACTTAATATAGTGTTTGTTTCATAAAAACAGGTTCAAAAAATGTGTCCTTCTAAATGGAGAGTCGGGGACGGGGAAATGAGAAACAGTACGAAGTGCAGTCACCTAATTTAAAAAATAACTCACATTCTACTAAAACCAACTTATTTTAGTTAGTATCAAGTGTAGTGCAGCTCTTGTGTGCACTGTAAAATATTCAGTTCCCAGAAGCTGCAATCTCACCCAATTTTTACTGGAAAAAATAGAACGTTATACGTACCTACGAAAATATGAAAGTATAGTACGAAAAAATAGGCTCGGAAAGTTGGAAATAAAAAATTCGTCCGGACAATGGCTTGTTAGCTCGGTGGAAATCACGAGCTGGCGCTCAGGCAACACGGTATTCGACTGTTTGCACAAATTGTCCGCATGTGTTAAGGCGCTGTAACTTTCTAACTGTAACTTCGTATTTACAATTTGTATAAATTATACATAGTGAAAATTTATTGACTTTTTATACAAGTTAACGTATAATGTACCATTATATTTGACCGTAATGAAACATTCACAAAACCATTGCTCACTCGCTGGCTCGAGTATTAGGGAAAAGGCTAAAAGCATATACTCGTATGTATTATTAAACTAGCTAATTTCCGCGTTTTCGTTTTCGTTGCCTATCTCATGCACAATGGAATATTATATGTAAAAGAAAACACATCAAAATTATCGGAAGCAAAAAACGTCAAAAATACGCAGTGCTTATAAAATAGTTATGTCCTAAAACTATATTAAATAATAAATTTATATTAAATGAAAATACCGCAATATGTTCTGAGTGCTATTAATGTAGTATTATAGGTATTTAGTAGTTTTTCCACAAGACGGGCACTACGGCAGACCTCTATCTATTTATTTATATAGATGTTAACATAATAACATAATACTTAGTGTATTGCTTACCGTACCGGCTATAAGACTTCTTAGGTCTAAATCAATCGTATCTTCGAGAATATCATACATGTTTCCCCTCAAAAGCTTAAGCTCTATAATTTATTTATTCTACGTTATTTTTTATGATATTTTCTATAATCAACGAATCAGCGAAGTTTTCAACAATTACGATGTAGGTAGTCGCCTTAACTCATCTGTTTATATTTTCAGCGGAGCCGTGTTTGATGAGAGGGCGCTGTTTATCGCGACCCGCGCCAGGAGTCTACAACATTCGGTAACATTAAAAAAAATTGCCGCGTTTCTGTGAAAATGTTTTTGAATTGTACATTTGATAGGACAGAAGACGTGATGATAAATGATTCAGGAATTCTGAATTCCTAATACCGATCTAACTGAGTGTTAGTTGGTAAATACCTTAATTAATCATGTCCAACCGTAGACTTATTGATTCCAATTTAAAACTAAGTACAGTAATATGTTACTATTTTCAGACAATATACATACACCATATTGCGAGTAAGAATGGGCATTCTATTAATACTTAGACGCTTTACTGTGCGTTCACTTAATACTTATACGACTTACTTTTAATACAAAAATTATTCACGCAAAGCCAAATGTTGCCAACCCCTGCCAAAGGCCACATAATTTGCCCCGTTATTGTGATACTAATTGGCTCCCAAATGTTGCGTCACTCTGCACTCATAACTGTACAACACGACATCCAGTAAATTAATAAGCTCATCGTTTCGATGAACCGTTATTATTTATGTATTAGTATTGTTACCGTAGTTTCATTTGCTACAAAACAACGATAGTAAATAGTTTTAAAGGAGTAGTATTTTTTATTGTTTGACTCCGGTGTCACTACATATAGTATGAAGTTATAAGGCAGACTTTATACTTTTATCTTTAGGTTCCTAAGGAGTTATTGCTCCTACTTGAAGTTTGCCCGAGTAAAGAGGAAGATATAGAGGAACCTTGAGATCCGAATTCCCCACACCATGCTCTACAATCGTAGCGTTGGGAGCCATGTGTCATTTCATGTTATGTCATTCAGCATTAAAATGACGTGCCCTGTGTAACAGATGTCTATTGCATATTTGTGTGTGTCAAAGTCATTGTAGTGTGTGTAATTATTTATTTTACTAATTGAATATACTTGGGTCATACACAAAACGGGGCGAGAAAATTCTCGAAAAAAAAAAGTGCTCAATTTCTTCAAAATCCGTCTCATTTATTTCTTATAAATCTACTTAATACAGAAAACAATAGGAACCAGATCGTTTCTTATTTATAGCCAAGTTATTAAATATATAATTTTTTTTATGTTCACAGAAAAGACACAATTCTACAGAAAAGTATAGACTATCAAAACTATTTCCATTTATATTGTTTTTAACTTTAATAATAATCTTGGGTGGTGTAAATGAGTCATCAGAAAAGTTAATATCTAAGATAATCCTTTTTTTGGAGAGAAAGGTGTTGGTGTTGCATTCTTTCGACTATGAGGTGATGGCGTATACAAAAGAGATGAAAGTTCTACTCTTGTTCCAAGCACAGTAGATGCAGATTCTATTTTACAAGATGAAAAGGGGCTAGACACATCGATTTCCGATGATGGGTTTGAATAGGCTTCTATATATACATCTGCAGAATCCGAAGTACACTCCTGAATCTAAATTTGCCCGATTTCAAAGTGTGGAATTATTCATTTAACATTAGCTGCGCATGAAATACAACTTAGTCTTCTAAAGTGAAGTACGCTAGGCTCGATCGCCCTCCATGTAAGTTGATGAATCAGAAAGGTTCCTTTGAATGCTCACATTTTGTTTGCATTTGCTATATTTTGTATTGTACGAAAATGGGTTTCATTCACACGAATAATATCAATGCCTAAAGGCATTGACATTATATTCGATTGTCTATCAAACAGCTAACAAAATTGTCCATATTAGACACATCTCTCTCATTTGCAACAACTGTATCAGATGTTCGTTTCACACAACCATCCTACACCATTAGGTGCGCCTTTTCCGTAACCTGCTTCGCTAAAATGTCATACGATGGTCTCTATATTGGTGATTTTGCTTAGATAGTCTAACAACAGATGGAGCATAGTCTTGTGTTGGTATTGCGTGGTAGACCCATCGCTTAGTATGCTTAGTGCAATGTTTTTAAATCCGGAGAGATCTATTTATTATTTTCTATGAGAGGCGTCACGTGTGCACATGAGTGCAGGATCATGTCTTAAATTTATAGAGACGGAATAGATAGACGTAGTCTTACATCATTTTATGGTGATGGTGATTGATAATCGGCCGAGTAGTAAACGTATGTATGTAAAGAGAGCTGCGATTTTGATCCCCCAAATGGGCTGATTGAATTTTCAATCCATATTTACAACAATAATTTTCTGAGAAGTTTATATGTAAACCATCCGCTGGTGTAAGATTTTGTTTTATGCTTCCTATAGCTATATTTTCTAGCAAAGGTTTTCTTTGCCTTTAATAACCTGTCTAAACGTCTTTGTTCTTCTTCTATCTACTTTTTCTATCTTTGATAAATAATTGTTTGAGTCCCATTAATTATATTAAAATTTGGCGACCTTTGAAGATTATCTACACATATCCGCCCCAAGCAGTGTGTATTAAAAGTGCAGCAGAGAGATTTAGCTAATTCGGTAGCTTAATGATGTGTGATAACTTATATAAATTAGGCACGAACTATAAAAATAGCATTAGTATGTATAGATCATAAGCAAGTGATTCTGGAAGCTACTTTTGGGAATATTTCCAAGAAAGAACGATATCGGCGCAACGTATCATAGGCAATAGTTAAACCAGTAGTACTATTAAACTTGTTGTGGAAATTATTAACGTATCGTTTAAGAGCTCTTTCGTATTTATCTCACTTGTCCAGGTGTAAATTGTCTTTACTAAAACGGCTTGTTTCTTACAATGATATCGTTCTCTATCTTTTCTACATCTTTCTTCTTCTTCGTAACGTCGTTTAGTTTAGCTCTAGCTCTTTGCATGTTCATTTTCTTTTGCTCACTTCTTCGTTTTTTTCTTCTCCTCGTCGTTTAGTTGAATCCTAGATCTAGATAAGCGAGGCATTGTAACAAAAAAATTAAACAAGCTAAGTTATTTATTTAGATAAGCTAAGATTTTGCTACTAGCTTTATTAGCTTCACATATGTCAAATAAAATACATTTAATGGAATATTAGCTAATTGTAACATGCACTTGTTTATAATATAATACATATTTAAAATAAAACCTTTATGGGTAGTATATTAAAAACAATACACATAAAGAACTTTACTAAAAGTATTTTTGGTGGACATAGGTCTTTCCTGTGTACATGTCGGCGAACAGAAAAGATGTCCACAGAAATGATATTCTAACTTAAATTCAACAATGCTATTTCAGTTTCAACGTTAGAAAAATGACAATTGAATATTTAAAAAATACTCTATAAAAAGCGTTTTGGCTGTATAATTATGAATATATTAAACTTTTACTCACCAAAATACACCCGGAACAGGAAAGTATCAATCATCTTTTTCAAAATAAGAGAAATATTGAATTTACAATATTGGTACACAACAATACAAGTCCATCGTGCGTAATGTGTGCAGGAAAAGAAAAGCTATCTAATGTTACCAACTTAAAAGATATTCCATTGAGGGTATGTTTAATAGAAACTTTAAACACGCTGATTTTTAAGGCCACAGAAAAGTCGCATATACGTGTAACAGCTTGTTTATTTGAAATTATAGAAAAAGTAAAAAACACATTTGGGAAATTATCAAATGAAATTAGTCTTAAGTATATTATACATTCGTAATATATTCGTCTTTGACAATACACGCGTAATAGAATGAACTGGACATATTTAAGTATATGGAGTAGGAATTGTAACAGTCCACAGAAGGGGACAATTTGTTCAATTAGTTATATTTTTTCTTTGCTACAATTACAAAAAAATCTATTCTTCTTGTAAATATAATACTTAACAATATGAGGGACAAAATACAAAATAAATATCGTTTTAATTTAATTTATAGATCATGATATTTGAATATAACAGCCGTATGTGTATGACCCACTTCTCAGGTATTACTATATAAAATATTAGGTTTCGGCAATTCTTCTCCGGATAAACTTCTACTATGCCAAATTTCATATTCCTCCATCATTGTGACTGTCATAAAAAGTTTTTGTTTCATGTTTGTTTTATATTATGATAATAGAAGCAAAGCATTGTATGTGATGACACCATAAAGGCACGTGCACACGACACGGCTAATGCGCGACATGCGATGGTGTGACCGCGGCTAATGATAACCCTCCATTGTTGTTGGATCCCAATTTAATGGCGAATTCATTAAAATTGTCGATGAATTATAGCCATGCGACTATGGATTGAATTGCTTCAATTCAACTCAATTTCAATTTCGTCATTAAAACTTTACGAACGAGTATTTTGTTCTGATTTTAGGTTCTGTATAACTTCATATTGCATTAGTATAAGAATAGCACAAATAAAAAAAAATAAAAATAAAAAAATTTAAAAATTTAATTTAATTGTTACAAACTTTGGCGTCCAAACATGAAGTAGGCATCACATCACACTTAGGTACTTATTAATTATTGGGAAGTTCTTTCCTCCTGCTTCTTCTTCAGGTCTACCATAGCCTGGGAACCTAAAGACGTTGAAACCTGATCACTGAAAATGTCTATGACGTTCATTAAGTGTATGTGTATACCTTAAAATGTATTTGTATAATAACCTTAAAATGAATAAAAAAATCGATCCTTGATTTAACATTTTACATTCAGGAATCGTCACCCAAAGAAGATTCACCATTTATAAGTTAATGCTTTCTTAATAATTTCTAGATAGAAAGACTGTTTTTTTTCCACTTATACTTTTCCACTTCTAAATTCTAAATCCACTTATACTATTATATTATACTTTTCCACTTATAAATGGTGAATAATCTTATTAACATTGCAGTTTTTAATTTTTTCGTTATTAATAAACGAGATGTTCTGGTCATATTTCAATGAAATTGCATTTTACAGGTTAGACGCGCGCCATACGTAAAAATTAATGACCGCCACGAGTCCACTTA
>DWGW01001013.1:0-12358 GCA_018247775.1 Udranomia orcinus
ACGCAGACGTGATCAGTAAAAGCAGTAGATACCGCCAATTTTTTTTTTCTGGTAATTAAAAAATAGGGGTGTATAAGCAAATACACAATATATTATCACATACACATGTTTCATTTCTTTATAAAGAAGTTAAAGTATCTTTAAACATGATCACTCACGTCCAGCTCAAAATAGGGCAAGGCAAAGTACAAAAAAATGGATTTTAAGGACTGGTCGGAGCATTAAAAACTAACTAATGCACAAATAATAACCCAATTTTTCGAAATTATTACAAAAATAATCAAAAACATTAATAATATGCACACCGATAGAATAAAACAATATATTAGTAAATTTATAGCGCAGAAACTTGAACAATAAACATAAATGCTTCTTGTTTATCCTATTTGCTGACGTAACCTGGTGGCAATTAGAATAACTAAGCTAGTTAAATCGTTGAAGTTGAGCGCAATTCCGCAAAATCGCGGTAATGCAGTAGAGATACCGTCAATAACTCAATGGTCGGCTATTGATATAAATGGCTTGCTAACAAGACGCACTTTCAATTTGTAGATATCCATTTAAGGCTACCACCAAATGTTCTATTTGAAATACAAATGAATAATGGAATAGAAGTAAGTAACCCCTTTTGCGTAATCACATTATCATGAATCCATTATTGTCTCAAAACGTAGTAGGACATTCTATATCTACTATAATACTATTCCCACGAAATATTAAAAAAAATCTTAAAGTAAATTAAGTTATACAAAATAAACAGAAATCGAGGTCTATGTAATTCGTTAAAATGTTTGGTAATAACGAATCAATGATAATAACAGACGATATTAATAAAATATAATCACGAAAATCTCGGCAGGCTTGAGACAAAGATGTTGATTATGTATGAACACCAATTAGCGATTCGTTCGAAAATATAAAGCTTGTTAATTCTTTCCAAACAAAGCCCAAAAAGTACAAAAAGAAACTGAATGATTACCATAATAATCTTTCACGTTTATTAAACAATATTCTTTAAACATTTAAGAGCATTTTAGGACAGTTCCTGGTAAATAATAATTTTCTTTACAGATAAATGTAGATATATTTCATAGCACAAGATCCTAATCAATCGTTATAAAGTATTCATTACATAGAATCGATATATGTACATATACATTTCACATAGTTCTCCCGCTTGTGTCGCTTTATAATCCCGAACTAAGCTTTGCAAGTGTAATCATAGTGTTTGCCGCGGATTGGGATCAAGGTTATAAATTCAGGTATTCAGAGTGCACAATATCAATCTGAACGATAACAGAGCTCATAGCACGAGCTTTCTAGAACGTGACTTATAAATCTTGGGGAACGCTCATGCGGTCGTGGGTAACCGCGATACTGTACACTAATAGGCTGCAGGCGAGTCGGTGACCGGCAGTCAACTAGAAGCGTTTAGCATAAATTGATTTATTGTTTATCGGTCAGTGGCGAACACGAGACGGACTTAATCAAACGAACCAACAGGTCAATATATCATGAGATTAATGTTACATATTTTCGCGGTAAGAACACCCGTCCCTTCAAATCAGTTGTCTTGTTGCAAATAATTACGTCTGACACGGCGGCCGCGAAAACGAAAGCAAAAAAACGAGGGTGATATCCCAACTTGGGTATGGAGTGAAGGCTAAGAATAAAACCGTAGAAATTGTGGTTCTGTAGCTTTATTGCGACTCGTTTTAATATAAACTTGTATGCAGATCTATACGCATCGGCATCAGCAACAAAAACAAGCATTTCGGTTTAACCGACATCGTCTCGTATAATCTGAATATGATAATTGATTAGTTTTTGAGATAACACCCCAATCTCGTTGAGCAGTGCAGCCGTGGCTCGGGGCATCGTGAGCGGCCTGGGACCCTGGTTGAGCGTAAACAGCAATTGGCCACCCGCGCATTCCCCGCGGGTGCGTCGAGCAAAACCCACAAAACCTGTATGCGTACAGCCTGCACACACCAGATACGCTCCGATCGTGGTAATCGAAAATTGTAATTGGCTAATTGCGATAAGGACAGAATCGCGCCACAGCCGCCGCGAACGGTCACTGTCTTATATTTGATTAAAGGGACCCAACTCTACCGCATTCATGAGTAATGCAGTCACGATGAAGAACCATAATTACATTAAGATGATTGAGCACTTATATCAGTACTGTTGGGTGTGTTTGTCATCACCATACCGTTGCAGCGCTAAAAAAGGAGTATAACTTCATCGGAATCATTAAGTGCAAATTCTCGTCGGGCAACGTATATTTTCTTGAGGTCAATTTAAACAGCGTTCGAAGGGAACAATCGAATAAACCAAAAAGAAATATGATTGTTACATTTGATTGAATCAATAATAATTTAATCAAATTTAGGTTTAATTAACGCTTTATTTATAATTGGTAAGTTTTCATTGTGGAAGAATTCGACAATACCATTTTATATGTATACTTTAATTACTATCCACTGTTTTCAGCCATAAGCCTAAATTAATGTACTGTTTTTTTAAGCTCTATATTACATTATTGGTAAATAAACTAGGTTATTGCCCATGAGATATGTAGCTGACAACTTTAAAACATTTATCTTACTCATATCATATTCATTTTTAAAAGGTCAATGTTGTTTAACTAATAATAAGTTCCAAATAACAACCTAGTAACAAGGTATGCGTTAAAAGTTCAAAACATGTTTTAACATACCAATTACCGACTCGGCCCTTCGAGTGAGGCTAAAAAATTAACACTACATAACAACGATAACTGACTGAATTCTACTACTCTACCTTTTGCCACGGATCGTGCTCCAATTATAAGTAATGAAATCGCTAACAAACATCTCACTTCAAACAATTATCTGCCTTAGTTAGTGAATCGCTACGATATCTGAATTCGATATTACTTAGATTCCAAAGTTAAGAACGCGGTACTACTACTGACTATGTAGATTGCCTCTACATAGTCATTCTGTGCAATACGTTAGGTTTGCCAGAGAAGGGAAATCTTTTAAAAATACGGGCAGTATCTCTGGTAATGCTAAGATGAAACTTCGTCACATTCGTTGCTTTGTCATAATTTGATTTATCGAAGAAACCTGTGGCTAATCAAAGCATGCACATCAGAGAACGCGTACGAATATATACCGCATGCGAGCGGTTAGAAATTTTCTTTGACTCGTTGATGGTAACAGCACAAGAATCTTCGTTCGCGCCGTGCAATCGACGGGAGAAAGTCAATTTATGTAACTGAAAGTAGCAGCAGAACTAATATTGATTGAGATGATCGATCGTAATTTGAATACTTATTATTAACGATGTGATGCAAGAGATACGAGAGCTGCGCCCGAACGTTACTGTTCGATAGTGGACAGTACAAGTGTCCGGTCAGATACGACACCGTTTCTCCGTAAAGAGAGTGCGGGCACAACGATTTCTTCTTTTCTCAATTAGCATCTAATCAAGGGATTCATTTAGTAGACTTTGATAGACGATTTATGGGCCTCGGACGGCGAACTTTCCCACGCGCTTCACATCCCAGATTCGGCGACGCGCACTTTACTCTGTGATCATCACCCACTTATACGATCTGTCCGACTTATTATGATTTTTAAGCTATATTTATTGGACGTGGTTCCAAAATTTTTAAATTTTATTACTAAGCAGACCTGAGAAGAAGAACTCCCACTTTCGATTTCGTAAACGCGCATCGCAAATTATCAAATCATTTTTTATTATCAATACGGCGTTAATTTTATGACTTAATAAGAATTTTAAAATATATTTAAAGCAAGAAACACAATGCTGTATGTAATTTTTAATGAAATATAATTGGTATCACACAAGCATACCACTGTACTATTGTTACTACGTACATTGAAGCAATTAAAAAAAACCAATCCGAAACTGGAACGGATTCATACAAAAATCTGATCACACGAATATGAAGAAAGCTCAATCGGATCATCATACTCGTACGACAGACGCTCGGAAAACGGCTGAAAAAGCGACCGAGGGAAGGCTTCAGTGGCGAGGCAGGCGGGGTGGTGCGCGTACGCACGGGGCGTGGCCGCCGCCGCCGCCAGAGCCGCTGCGGATGCTGCGGCGGACGCACCTGCCGCGCGACGCCCGCCACACACGCACGCGCACACTCGCCAACCGTGGCACTGTTACATCGGTATTAAAATTAACCGTGACATGAGTGAGTGTACAGTGGCAGTGAACGAATAGTCCAACAGGAACCAGCCTCTGCGCGTCGCCGGATCCACCCTAGGTCGGTAGCGCTACTACTTATCTCCTTATCAATGTGTTGCATGTTGTGATTGCGCGCGCAATCTTGCCGTGCAAATATTGTACTTGCTCTTGTTAGTTAATTAGCATGCCCGCAATATGACTCCTATCGCATAGTTAAATGAACCCGAAATATTACACATTTGTGTGAAATCGAAAGTGTCTAAGAATAAAAAAAATTATTGAAAAAACTTGAAAAAACACAACGTCGGTTAAACTTCTATTTAGTTCAGTAGCAGATAGTCTGCCTATACATGTATTGTATGAAATAACTTTGAAAACGACAGATAAATCAAACTTGAAAAATTCGAATTTCGGAAAAGCAAAATATTCAAATTAACAATAAATACTAAACTTCATAGTGTTAAAACGAATAGTACAAAAAACTCGCACTTGACCTTATTTCATTAATATTTGTCCATCTACCTGCTTCTCATATTCATTCATACGGGTGAGTTAATTATGGTATCAAAATATTTTATTCAATACAATTCGTTATAACTATTAATATCCTAACTTCTATCACATGAGATTCAAGAAATTGTAATAGTTCCTAGAATGTATCGTTCATTGTTCAAGGGAATTTTAAATGCAAATCAGTCGTGTTGCACATTTATTCTTAGAAATACGATAACTGCTCGTACATCATCAGGGACTGTCGTAAATTTCTTATTGACAAGGCTCATTTCCTTTAGACACGACAGACGAGTATTATTTATTGTTAACATTTGATTCATAAAATTATCATACGAGCAACGTCTACTTCATTCATTACATGACGTTACATCCTCCCCATTAAATTTCTTTTGCCAATCTTTAATGTAATAAAAAAAGTTAAAGCGTTGACGATAACGGTTAATCATCGATGTGTGACTTGTCAATAAAAGTAACGTATTGTCCCAAAAAAAATGTCAAAAAACTTTTTAGTAAAAACCATTGATTTTTTGAATTTGTTCTAACTTTACTATAACATTACTGATATATATGATATAAAATAATGAATAGGTTTTTTTTTCAATTAGATAAGATGCGGAGAATCACAGTACCTACTATTTAGATTTTAATGTTTGTTTCTGTTCGAGGTTAGAACGCAGCAACATTTGGCTTCTAAAATAACGAAATAATAATTATGACCGCTGACGATTGAATAAAATCAAATGGTTATCAAACAGAAATGGTATTTTATATCAAAGTTGCCTACTTATTTCCGAGCTTACTATCCTCTCTAATAACATGAGCAACACTTTTAACGTTAACGTTTTATCCTGTCCTACATACAATTACGATTATGAAGTAACCAACCGACTCTGGCAAAATTGTGTGTACACGGTGTATAATGTAGTGATTACATGAAAAAGGGGACGCTAGTCACATGCCCTATTTTATTACACTGCAGAAATAATGACGTTCCGATGACCGAACGGTTATTTATACCGGTGTTATGACACAATACCCGTAATTACCGCAGCTACCTATTATATTAATAAAATCATAACGACCTCACTTCGTACTAACAATAAAACACCTATTGGAAACACTTTACATCTAATGTCATTAATTACGTTCATAACAAACAACTCTATTATAAAATTTAATTTAAATAATTATGTAGGTGCATAAAATGGAAATTACTAACAATTTCCGCCTTTAATTCGCAATTAACGGTGGTTTACGATGATATGGTTATATTTAAAACTATTATTTTCCTCTATTAGTCAGCAAATTAGCATGAATAATGAAAAGTTGTATGCAAAAACGTTACAAGTGACAATATTGTATCTTGTACGACTTTTCGCATTACTTATAAACAAATAATATATAATTAGTAGTATCAAATGTAGGTGTAGAAAGTATTTTCAAATATTACATTTAATCATATGGCAAATATAAAAACTTATATCGACGCTGGAAAGGCAAAATTCACTAAGCGACATTTTGGGCGATATTGAGTTGTATACATATTTTGTTCTGATCTAAAGTGCAATCCATGAATAACAAATAATAAAGGATGTACATAATAATTAAACGCCACTGGGATAGCAATACAATTATTAAATTATTTTACACGATTTTTTTTTCAAACTTTAAATGACTCTCCTGTAAAGATTTATCCGTTCAAGCGTGGACATATACGTATTATGGTGATTATAAAAACCTAAAAATAAAACATTCACCATCTCACCGTGTTTTCCACGCATTGCGATTTACGAAATATGTATAATCGACAGAACACAGTCGATACATACGATAAATATTATATTTAACTGTCTAAAATAACCTGTTTAACATCTTGTTATATACAATTTGCATTGTATAACTGTTCGAGAATCGATTATACAGGAGCATAGATTAAACCGGATCGCTAATATCCGCGTGGTCTGGCGAAGCTCCTGGCGCGCCGGCAATACCGGCATTACCTCTAAACATTAGCAATAAACCTTAATAAACGTCCCGGCGATGCATTGGAGCAGCGTGGCGCAGTATGCTCTACGCCTTCCTCGGTTATAGGGACTGACGAGCATTAGGACATAAAAATACATGTTGAGTTCGTAACCTCCTCCTTTTTTTAAAGTCGCTTATAAAAGGAATGCAGCCAAGTTTACTCTATATACTATCAAGTATTGTTAGACATTATAAATATTTGCTTGTTCGCTTGAGTACTTCATTGAAAAGGCACAAATACGATTGATCTTTGCTATCTGAATATTAGTTGATATTCTCATAATATTTCTACATCTATTGACAAACAGAATGCTTTTAGTTGTAACTATGTTCCTTGCTATATCTTAATATATCTTGTAGTTAAAATAAATCTGTCGTTCTTCTTAAAAATATGTACACAATTTACGTATTTCAGTATTTCAGTGAATGTATTCATACAATAAAAAGTTATGATGATGTAAACAAAACTTAATGATCATTAGCATACTCAATATAATGCTTATATATCTATATGATAATTGTAAACACAAATCGTACAATTATTTATTAATGAACACCGATAGAAGAAGGATGCAGACGATGTGCGAAGTGTCTGAACTAATACCTATAAATTATTTATCGGACATTGATACCAACTCCTGAAAGCTACACAAATACGCGGCCGTATCATTGCTTAATGACGCGGGAGACGCGATCGAGTGAAGGGCAACCCGAGAGTAAACACTCTGTCACTCGCCGTTGATGATTTCATACCGGTCAAGGAAACGTACGTATGTAGAAAAGCCTCCGACACGAAATAAAGCTCGCATATTGAGCACACCACCAATGTTGCACTAATTACACATGCATTGAGATTTCGCTTCGTTCACTATTCCTCGAACAGACAGTCGAACGTGCGACGTTTAACAATGATAACGGTTACCGAATAGCGAGACGACGGAGATGAATAATTCTGCGTCGCGAACAATACGCGTCTAATTTTACCGTGTATATTCCTCGGTTATTCGTGCGAGTGGCGAAATAATCGCAATAAAGCTAAGCGAGGAGCGGAGGTTCGCCTGCACACAGAGATCGCTTTAATCCAGTTTGTTTGTATTCTCCCTGCGAAGTTCCACGCATTAGAAACCATTCAAGCGTCCTACTCGTAATACTCGTATTGAATGAAACCAATTGAAGTTTACAAAGCTAGTAAATAGCGTACATTCTTGTCGTTTCCTAAGATGGAATATTGCCAACTTTTACTTTGATAAACGGTAAACACAATATAGCTTAGTTATACTTATGTAGGCGATTGAGGCGTCGCGGAGGGTTCGCCTTGAGCACCGATTGGGCAAGTCTAACTGATTGCAAATGTTACCGAGCGACGACTTCATTAGTCTTTTCTCTTTACAAATGAAGACAGACATAGACATGCGTATACTACTTCAAACAAAATGTAAAAAATGATTACTAAAACATCTTGCTAAAGTTTCATAGCGACGTTATTACCTATGTATTATGAGGTCATAAATCATTTAAATATAATTAGCCATTAACTTCGCAAAATGTGCGAAACACGGTAAAAGTCCGTTACAGTACTTCAGAGTTCAAAGCTATTCGCCAATAGAACATTTCTAAACATAAATGTCATAACAATACTAGTCATAAACTGCACTCTCTGTACAATATGATTGATGATAAAAATACTTTGTTTATCATAGTTTTATTATTTAACATACAGTTAATACAACTAAAATGTGTAATTTACATTTAGTAATAGTGCTTAATAAAAAAATATCATGTGCAAATCTAGAACATTGTGTTCAAAATTGGATTATTTTAACTCATTTCGTTTAAAAAAACAGTTATAATTTATTCACTTCCAGAAAAAAAACTAATGGGTCCTTAATAAAACAACTATAAGCAGCCGGTGAATAAGAACTTAAGATTCAATTGTCTCGAGGCATGAGATTAAATTCGTGCAAGCAATATGCACGAGTTTACCCTCCTCTAGTCCTGCCCTGTTGCGGTATGTGTCAGGTGCGGTGCACGTCGAGGTTAACAGAACTAGAGCTATGCGTGCCAAGCATGGAAACAAGTTACAATTAGATAATGTATTTACTTGCAAAAATAATATTCAAACATACTGTAAAACTAAACACGTTATACAGTCAATATTCGATGTAAAGCAACCCAAGAATCTATTGATTTAAAGCAGGGTAAACTCGTGCGAGTAATATGCACACACGACTTTTATCTACCTCAAGTCCTGCACTGTTGGGGTAGATTCGGGTAAACGAGCAAACAACCAACAAATCGATACGCATTACGAATGTATTTACTTGCAGAAAAAATACCCAAACAGACTCTGTAACACTACACGCGTTACATTACACTACACACGCGTAAACGGTCATACGGAAAGGAAGCCAAGAATGTATTGACTTGAGGCAGGGTAAACTTGTGCATGTAATATGCACGCACGAGTTTACCCCGCGTCAAGTATTCCGCTGTTGCGGTAGGCGTCGGGCGCGGTGCCCGCCGAGGTTTTGTTAACAACACGAGAGGTATGCGTGTCAAGCGAGCAAACAACCAACAAGACGGTGGCACTCGATAGTGCTCCCGTCTGCCACAAGTGCGTTGTATTTGTCGCGCGCAAACATTGCTCCCGGAGTCCCGGCACGCCCGCCGCTCGACGGAAGACACCGATAGTATTCCTCTAACATAAGATCAAATAATACTTAGTCGTAATAAAAATATTTCGTTTGATAACATGCACATGTCTGTCACGAAACCGCTCGAACGAGCCTATTTGAGCATCTGGAAACCAGTTTCTCGAGACACGACACAGTTATTTTTTTACAAGTTCAGACTAATCGATGCAAAATTTTATCGATAAGGATATCGACCAATAGCGGACAGTTTATTTATTATCTAGAATTTATTTTGGTGTGGAGTGTCACAATTTGTATGGGGAATTAGGACACATACATTAATAGATAGGGCGCATAATGTCAGTGTGATTCATGTTCGACCACACAGATTTATATGGGCGAGTGCTTTGTTATTCAGTTATATGCAACGACATAATATTAAACTAATATATTTCGTTTTACTAATATATCAATACTTTTCCAATTAAGGAGTTAATTTCGCGCTAGCATAATTGCGCGTTAAGTATTTAGAAATTACATTATTTCCAAGTTTCAATTAAAATTTAATATAATCCCTAGGTCTTCAAACTATCTCAAAATAACATACAAATAATACTACTTTCGCATTTATAACACTAGTATAAATTGTATAAGCTTGTATAAATAAGTATATTAGTATGGATCGTTTCAGGAGCTTCATTTAATATGAACAGCTGAAGGATGAGGCAAATCCGTTTTAAGCACAATATTTCAATGTCTGTTCCTGCATACAAATCTTACTACACGAGCCGATTCATAAACTGAACCGTTAAGCCATTCAATCATATGGGTATTAATAGGATTAAATGCATTATGATGATAAACGGTACCCGGATAAGTTATTAACCGGCATTAACCCCGAACTGAAACGAAACTTGGCATGAAAATTTCTATTTTCATCTATAAATTTTGCCACGTAATCGTATTATTGTGTCAGTAAAATATTGTATCGAGTGTTATAGAATAGCTTCGCTTCCTATGTTTAGTGAGAAGAACTTTTGTTTTCTTAACCTCCTTAATCCCTGTGAGTTATATGAGCGAGACGAGAGAAAGTACATTTACGAGTACTTACATGTATTTCATAACCCTCTGAGACAAGAAAACAATGTGTCTAAGGATTGTTTTAAGTTGCATTATTATAAAGACTTCAAGAATATGAAGGTTTCCAATTATCGGCGACGCTACGTTACTAGACAGACAAAAGTATCCCAATCCTATGTATAATATTAAAAATCCGATTATAATAGGTCTCCTACGACTGAACCGAGTCAAGTTGGAATTTCAATTACCGTCGTCGTTGTTCTCAAACATAACACGGGGTTACGGGGTAATCTCAAAGCTTCCAAATGAGTTCAAAAACTCAAACATTCGAAAAAATACCTAATAATATTGTTAATTATCAAGTTAAGAACAATTTTTTTTTTTAATTCCAATCACCACCACTGGAATGAGTTGTCAAGAATGGAAGAATAATGGAATCCACTATATTATGTATACAGACTGGAGGTTCACTCTTAAAATATTTATAGCTCATCAATCCAGGAATGAAGCCATAAATAAATAACCTTTCATTAAGAATGCATTAAAAGTTATAGCGCAATACCCCGTTACAAAGTATGCTATACTAACAATACTTCAGTGCCTATGATGACATAAGGAGATGAAACATGCACGTCTAACAAAGACTACATGTAGATAAATAAAACAAAAGCGTTTGTTAGTGTCGATTTTAAAACCGCTAATATTGCATAAAGTTGCTTGATTAGATTCCGAACATTTTCTTCAAGTTTTGAGATTGCAAAGGTACAGAATATTTAAAAGCTCCAATTTCTAATTTCCGTGCCCATATTATTCCCCTGTCAATTCCCCAATCAAGGACATAAATTCATATACACCTCAGAAGCTTAGTACGAACGTAGAAAGAAACCAATGCATTAAATCTGCATCTAAATGATCGCTCTCTGAGAAAGAAGGCACAAGTCCTGTCTGTGTTGATTTAAACGGAATCAGAATCATGCTAATATGGTAATTAAGATAATGTCACCGCGGAGCCGGTCCGCTAGCATTCTAAGACATTAAATTACGCGGTCCTGTGAGCTTGCGCTCGAGATCACGACCGCCGACTCTATATACAACACCTAATAACGATCTACACTTATAGACCATAATTATTTTGACTACGTTATAGATGGTTGCATAGTAATAATCTGCAGCTTGTGTATCACCCGTTTTGTTATAAGCTTGAGGTAGCAAACGAGCAAGCAAGCACTTGGAAAGATGGTGGATGGTATGTGCTCACTGCCGTCCGTAGAAACCTGTAATCAAGTCAATACACCATCGAATTTCTTTCTCAGGTCGACCGTCGGTCTCTTGTATTCCTACAGATTTTATCCCTGAAAACTAAGTTGGCCCGCCTCAGTTTCCATGTCATGTCTCCATTATTACTTTATTCTACAAACTAGAACACCGTAACAAGAACACTGCTGTTATAAGGTAGAAATAGGTATAGCGACTGTACCTCTTGAGTCGTACCAAGAAATATTCTACTAACATAATAACTTACCGTTTATAGAAAACAGTAAATCAAGCTGGATTCCAATACATGATTTCAATAATATCAATACACTAAACAGCTGATCGAACAAGACCACTATTCAATCACACAAACGAAGCCACCAACGTCGTCAAACTCGCATAATGACGCGTTACGCGTGTAAAATAAAGCTTTTAAGCCCTAATTCCCTAAGGAATGCGTTTCTCGAAATGAGAACGGACGAAAAATCAAACGCATTCCGAACATAAAGCTTATTATACCAACAAGGCGCTGAAAGTTTTTACGGTTTCATAAAAACTACTACTACCCCACCTTTAACGCGTTCAGTTGGAATAACTTCATTCTTGACTTTCATTATGTTACAAAATTGTACTAATATTTGATA
>DWGW01001014.1:0-12357 GCA_018247775.1 Udranomia orcinus
ATCTTACAATTGTTGGACGTTGAAATACACAAAATCAATATGGCTTATAAATAAAAAAATTGCAACATTTGTTCGTGAAAATATAAATATTATCCACAAACAGATATCTTTGGTAAGCAAATAGAACAGTGCTTAGTGACGTGCACAAAATTTGCACAAGTCGATACTTTTCGTTTTCTTGAATAAGATGCATCAGAAAGATAATCTGTGACTTTTTAAATTATATTTGAAGTTTGGTTCACTTAATCTACCCTAATAACCTATCTTAATAGAATCCGGAATTGATATTGATATTTTTATTAAGGTTTTTAAGCATGGGCTCTCCTCATTATTAATTAGTATTATTATGTACCCGAGAACATCGAAGTAGGTCACATATTTTCTGCTACATCTCGTTCAAGTTAATAGGACAAGTGTAATAGAATAGAAATCAAACACAAAAAAATACAGCTTAATGAAATGCATAAAGTACAGGTAATCATGAAGCGGCGACCACGAGAGGACTCCTAGTGAACGAAGCGTAAGCATAATTTAATACGTGACTCGTACTGGCAAACTTCTCATTTCGGGGCTCAAGTAAAGAAATTTCTTTCAGAAATACTCCAATGTCTCTGAAAGAAATTTATTTACATAACAATAGTGGGAACGAACGGATATATTTTAGACGAAGACAGTAGGAGTCGGGCGGTGGAGTCGCCCGCCGTCTACTCGCGGCGCGCGCGGCGGCGGCGCTGCCCCTCCGCGCCCGCCGCGCCGCCCGCCTCCACCTCCGCCTCCGCCAGCGGGCTCGCCTGAAGAGTTATTAAGTAATCCATCTATCAAACATTCGTGTATGTCTTCTGTAAAACGGGTTAGTATCTTTTCGAACTGGTTACGTTGGACAATTAAGAAGGAAGTCAATATAATGGTTTAATTCAATAATCAAATAGCGGTACCAGTCTATTCTGTGAAGTATTGTAGCGCGGCGTGGATGCGAATAATGTTATTATTGGCGTTTCCATGCTCTAGTCATAGCGTGCATAGTACTCACTTCGGTGGAATCGGGCTCGGTGTCGGACTCCAGCTGCTGTTCGAGCTCGTCTTCGAGCTGTTGGTCAGGCTCGTCGTCCTGCTGGTCGGGCTGGTCCGGCTGGTCGGCGGGCTGGCCGGGCGCTCTCTCGAGGCTCGCCTTGCCGCGCGGCGCCGCCTGCTCGCCCTCCGGTTCATGCGGGTCGTCTTCCGTCACCGCATCCGTTTTCTTTAACTCCGCGTCCGAATCCTGCTGCACATTTTTTTATATTAATTTTCATCTCTTTATAAACGTATAATATGTATATTTAATGTATAAATTGAATACGAAAAAAAAAGTGCATTTAATAAAATTAAATCTTTCTATATTATATTTATAAATGTACGAAAAAAAAATATCCACATCAGTTTAACTCGTCATCACTTTTAAGTGATACACAGCCAATGTAAATAAATGAAATATATAAATAAAACTCACAATTGAAGGTCCAAGACACATGTAGGTCACGAAGCCAACTACTATGAAAGAGCCGATGATGACCACGGCATACACCCAAGTGTTCTCTCCCGCAAACTTCAGTGCTCGCTCGATCACAGAGTCCTATACAAATTGTAGAACACACAAAACTACAGTCTAGCACTACGACTGGCATTTAAAATATAGCTATACAAAAAAAACAGGAATTATTACACAGAGTAAAGATATATGAATCTTTGCATGGATATATAGGAAGAAATGGTGTATCAAATTGCAAGTTAACACGCGAGCTAAAAATAACATGGGCGTTCACATGCTTCTATTGCGTACATCATAATACTAGCGGTTCGTACGTTACGTCGAGATATCGACGCGCTAAGTCAACGTGACGTTCGTCGACGTGAACAACAAACTACGACAAGCCAACGGGAGCGCATAGACCCGAGGCGAGGCCACCTCTCGCGAGCGGCGGGCGAGGTAGGCGAGGTAGAGCGCGAGCGGCAGCGCGCAGTACACGGCGTAGGCGGCCCACGCGCCCGGCCGGTAGTTGGTGGCGCGCAGCACGCGGCCCCACACCGAGCGCTGCGGCACGCACCGGTTCCACTCGCGCCCGCCCGCCCCGGAACCGAGTCGCGCTCGGCTCCGCGGTCGGATGGGCGCCGGTTAGCTTTTTAATCTATCTCTCGGCACTCTGTATATGGCAATGATGCCGAGTATTTTTTATATTTACCGTAAATAAAAAGTATCCAGCCCAAATATTCCGTTCTAGATTTAAATTGGTTCGTTCCTTTATGAAGATACTCCTACTTCGATACGTTATAATCGTAACAATTATGACGAATACGAATGATACTATATAACGATTGATGGACAGAATTGATTGAACTTACTGATTCATCGTTACGATTAACATATTTAAATCTTAATACAGAATGGAATGCATCGTTACCGAATCACTGGAGATCTTTGCACGTTTTAGCGTGAAAGTCTGTTTGGCCCACTCCTCTGCCACCGCCTCGTCGTCTGTGATAATTAAATTGTCGAACAGCAGCATTGGGGACATAGACCACAGTTCGAAGCCAACGGCATGCTGAAAACAAACATAAATGATATATATATAGAATAGTTATATACGATTTATAGAATAGTCTATAAGATTTTATTAACATCATTATGTTAATAAAATCTTATAGACTAAAAAGGAAATTAGTTCTCTCAATATTAAGTGATTGTTTTTTGCCGAACTATATTATATCATCTTGAATATTTGTTACATATAATTTAACAATACTTGGGCTGAGTTCTCAACAAACAGGAATTATACTAAACTTGTAGTTACATAATAATAATGCTATGTTTGAATACGATATTTGTCCTTTGTTAAAGCAAGAACTTCGTATCGCCGTCCAAACCGCTCATTCGAGAGCGTCAATGTGATTACGTAATGAACACTGAACATCACTTACAACGGGTGTCATTCGGAAGGGGTGGTCGTCTTTGAAGTAGTGCGGATTGGGGATGCGGCGAGGACTCCACTTGCCCTTGTAGTTGGGGTTGGGCACCAGCGGGGCTCGCCAAACGCCCTGCGGGGAATCATCGTTAATATACACATTTACTTCTAAAATGACAAAAGTATTTTCAATTCAAGTCAAGGTAGGTCGGATCGAAGTTCATAATTCGTGGCGGTGGCGCACCTTGTAGCGCGGGTTGGGCAGGCTGGGCGGCTGCCAGGCGCCGCAGCCGGGCGCGGCGGCGCAGGCGGGGTTGTCCAGCAGCGGCGCCTCCCACTCGCCGTCCATCTCCTCGTCCCAGTCGGCCGGCCGCTGCGCCTGCGGGTCTGCGGACGAGCGCCGTGGTTAACCGGAGGGCTAGGACTGGCTAGCTATTTGTGTTTAAATACACGGTGCGAGATCAAAAACTTTTTGAATGGTATTCGAGTATGTCTCTCCTTAGGTTTCGGAGTCTCGTGATTGATAATTATTTCTCATTATGAGTTTTGCCGTAGACCTATAAAATACGATATTATCTACAAAACGAAAACGAGAAAAACCTTCCTTTTAAAGTAATTATTTGTAGTCTTAACTCAAAATAACAAATATATATTTTTTATTTTATAAAAACAAATTGATAAAAAAATAATGATGATCCTACTACACGGCTTTAAATTTTTCTATGTATGCCCACCTGGGATCATTTCTGGTTCGTTATCAAGCCAGCCATCAGGTTTAACTGCATTAGGATCCACAATCTGAGCAGGCTCCGACTCATCCCAATCATCAGGCTTGGTCGCTGTGGGGTCCACAATCTGTAAATTATTCAATTTGATATGAAATAAATTTGCTCTGTCCGGTACTGCTACTTGTGTACATATAACGTTTCTTTCTTTACATCATCAATCACAAAGGTCAATGCATGTGAATGCACAAGCTTCATGCAATGGAAAATTTGTACTGAATTTCATCGCTAAAGATAAGCAGATAATGCTTCTTTCGACAATATATAATATTATACGTCCGCACCTTCTCCCTCTCGTCCCAGTCCGCGGGCTTGGTGTCGTGGGGGTCGTCGATCTCCTCCGGGGGGTTGACGGCGGGCGTGAAGTCCTCCAGCAGCGAGCCGCTGTTGGCCTCCTTGCCGTCCAGCCGCACCGTGAACGTGTTGTCGGGCCGCACCACCAGCGTGTACAAATGCGGCTCCTTGTCCTTGTAGATTTCTTCTAGCCTTTGTCTGTCAGGAAAAAACATACTAGTACCGTACGCTATATTTGATTGCAACCGTTATGTTTTGGTTCATTGCCAGATGGAGGTATTGATCTATATAACGGGGAAAAAAAGAAGAAAGATTGAAGCAGACACTGAAATATTTACTCGCTTCAGAATTATATTCAAATCTGTGGTATAAGTTTTCACCGATGTAACAACTACGACACGAGGCACATTGGTACAGAGTAGCAATGAATACATATAACTTCAGGTAGATTTATTGTTTATAATATAATATTATATTATAATAATAGTGTCCGACATATATACTAACGACGGTTTTTTGCTGTGTTTCTCTTCGAAGGTGCCATTCTTGGGATTCTGATGCCTAAAGATGAAGTGAAGTTTATTGTCATTCCCGCATTTGTCTGGTCCGAACATGATAGTATATGGGGTTTGGTCATGGAATTTGCGCAGATCGGCCTTTGTGTTAGTGCCCTTAGATAGCAGCTTCAGGTAGGCGCCGCCACAGTTTTGGCCCTCCTGAAATAAAACGGAATTTATTAAAGCAGTTACAGCAGTTAAGATGAAATCTGAGTATAGTGACAAATATTAACTATGGATATTAATTAATTCATTGTTCTTGTGATATAATTTTATTTACAATGCACTAAGCAAAGTGCATTGTGCGTACGTATTGTTGTTGGTTCTAAGTGATAGGAGATGATAAGTGAGTGTCTTACAATTACACACACAGTCCATTTAGGAGACAATACAAGCATCAAACGTGATTCAGCCATGTAGCCATGCACAATATAGACGCAGCGCATCGCATAAAAAAATACGCCATAGCATGCCTGACTATTAGGACTAGAAACAATTTTTGTGATTGCGATTGCATTGTGAAGAATCCTCCTCTCATCCGGCGCACATAAATATAAAATATCCGCAAAACATCAAGTTTTGCAGTCATGACTCGCTAAACACTATTTATAGAGCGGCAGTAATAAAAGCGTTACCGAGTACGATATTATCCTGGCCTCCTGGTATCTCGCCAACGTCTGTTTACGCGTATCGAGGTTTATAAATTAATTTCTTTGTGATATTTTCATACAACGGTTGTTTACCTTAGCGAAACCGACACACAAAATGACTTTCAATTATTTCACGACATAGAACTGGTCTCAAATAAGCCTTTTATTTAATGGATTTGTGTCTCTTTTATTAGATTGATCTGTTATTCAGTCTAGCCTAATGAAAAACTTTGTTAAGGTTAACCATCAGAAGACGCGTATGATTCATTCAGAAATGAATGGCTAAAGACCATTGTGTTTCTTGCAGAATCGCAGTTTCATTTTATTATACATCTAACCAGTTTGTTAGGTCTTCCTGGAGTTATTAAATTAATAGGAATTTTTAAAAAGAGCATAGCGATTTTTTTTAGAGCCGCGGTTGCACCTAATACGCAAAAAAATCGTTTACATCTACAGCCAAGCTGTTTGTTCTTAAGGGAAAAGTTAAGAGCAGCTCCCAGGTATTCCCGAACGTTAATTAATTCCTCCATATTTTAATAAATTCTAGACCAGTGACAGAGCAACTCCTCAGTCGGCAATTCTGTAGATGCTTCACTTTTAACGACAATAACGCAACATTCACTTATTTTTTTCGTGTCGGACATCTATTACGTATCCACTTTACAGTCGTAAGCCGATAAGTCAATTAACAACGGCAGGTAGGTTTCTGTAGATATTAAAATATACTTACAATGATGAAATTTATTCTACTTTGGACAATACATGAAATTTATAAGGTACAAATTAGATGTTCTAAAAGCTACAAATTTTTTTTATAGCCATTTTGATGAAAACACCAATGGGGGTTAATTCCGCCTTAACCCTGATATTAATGCTGAAATTCAAAGACAAATTTGTGTGAGTTTCATTAAAAAATAATCATACCTGCATAGTAACTTCATACTGGACAACTAACGGCTTGTCTTTGAACTCGAAGGGTCTGTCCAGCAAAGCGGAAATAGCCGCATGCTTCGCTTCCGTAGTCAATACTAGACCCAAGTCGTTTTTGAGTATCCTCCGCACTGGCGATTGGATCTGAGGGAAATAATTTTATTATTATGCAAATTTTGGCATAATTAGTGGTCAAAATTATGAAGATTACTGCAAACCATTCAAAAGTGTTTTGTACAAAAGGAATATACTTACTAAATCAGCACAGGCACCTATTATTAAAAGGCAACATAATATAGCCTTGTGAATAAAGGTACCTGAAACCCTAGTCATCGTATAGTTCACTACCATTAGTTGGTTTAGGAGAACTGCAATCCATGGGAGACTGTTACATTATAAAATTTCTCACATATTATACTGACCTCCCATTTACCATCGTATTTGGCAATGTTCTCATCAACACCTTGTTTCTTGGCTTCCGACTTCACCCATCTTTTCTTGAATGCAGCTTCGTCATCAAAATGCTCAGTGAAGAACACTCTCTTCGAGTCCATATCTGGGGAGTGATATTGGTCATCTTCTTCAACCTGATGGTTTACAAATATTTTATATATGATAGGCAGTTTATATAAAGAAATATTACACAATAATAAATGGGTATAAAGAAGCCTTCAGCACTTTTCTTGATCTTAAAAAATTATTTTACTTTTACTTTTTAAGATTATCTTAATCTCTTTAATTAATTAGGTAATACAACATTTTCACATGAAATACTTTGATAATTTCCTTAATCTAGTTAAGAACCTAAGTTGAATAGTAATGAGTTTACAAGATTTATCTGTTGTCTGATTGTTATCTCACAGTTTGGAATCCCTTTGTAAACTTTTGCCATCTGATTGTTATCACTAACACTGAAAACTAGATTTAATAAGTATCAAAATTACACGAATTTATATTACATACTATCAGTGGACAATATCTAAACAATATTCTACTGAATAATATGGAACAATAAAGGTCTAAAAATACAATAATTACTCAAAAGCTATAGTATGAGATGATTTTAAGCCATTGAAATTATCTGATGTCAACTTCTAATAAGATAACACAGGTGAGGCAGAAATATTTACAGATATAGTTACATGACATTATTATAATATATATCATTAGCTTACTTTGCATACTCAAATTGATATACAAATAAGATTATCATTACATTTTTTTCTCTTCATTGGATTTAAGACATATCAAGTATGTAATTTTATAATGCAACAGTACAGGTTGGGCCATACCTTAATTTAAAAATGCCTTGTTAATTTTTATATGAACACCAGAAACCAAACCTGGTAATAATATTGAAATATAACTACAAGTTAGGGTTATAATAATTACAAATAGCAATAATTAAATTACGAATGCTTAATGCCATGATCGACTATAACACTAGGGGAACACTAATTAAATTCATACAAATGATGTAGGAACGAATTAGACACGATTTTTGAAGTATGTAAAATTACAAATATACTGCAGGATTTTATTTGGAGATGTTCTTTTTTTACGAGACATGTTTTAGAAAAGTAGGTCAAATGTACACTAACCTCAACAACGGCTTCGTCGTCAGATTTTGGGTCTTCAGCCTGGATCGAAGTCGCCGTTAGCAGTAGTAAGATACAAAACTTTTTAGAAAACAGAGCCATCTGAAATATTAATTTTCACCATAAGCCGCTAACAATAGGACCCAAAATAATGTTTACGAATGCTTGACGCTCGTGCGTAGACTGCCACGGATGTCAATGTTTCATTAATTAAATTATATAAACCGAATAACCAAACTCCCGATCGAAAAAAAGGAAGACTGGTTGCCGGATAACGGATATCCTCAATAAAAACACAAGCCATGTAACTTTTTAAACATTCACTCAATGATAAAATTATATTAATGCTATTTCGAAAATAATTCTAACCTTGCCCTTTTTTATCAAACACAATTATTAATAAAACATATATGCTTCTTATCTCTTATTAATCCCCAAAGAAACTAAAAGTAAGGAAAGTGAAATGTGCACTCTAATTTAATGAATGCCGCAAAGCAAGCCCACAACAAATCGAATTATTAATCGTTCTCGTTCTTTTATGCCATGTACAGCACAAAACGTCACGTTTGAATCATTGTTATAGGTTCGAGATTTGCTAGATTGTCTATGCTTTCACATTTGACGTCTTTGATTGGTTGGAATGCTGTATTTCAATAATACAACCAATCACTGGGAAACAGTTGTCGGCGGTTGTCAGGATAGCCACTCATATTAAAATGACGTTACATGAAACCTAATAAATTAACAAAATCATAGAAAACCAGCCGGTATTATGCCGGCACGAACTTATAAAACCGAATTGTGTGAAATGAATCTTTGAAACCAATGACAGCCATCTAATCTTGATAAAACATTAATGTAACATCTAAGGCTGTGAATATATTTTATTTTCATTTACTACTTTAGACTTTCTTAGGAATTCCCAGTTCTTCCCTTTTAAATACATGTATGCCTCAACGAGAGCCGTAGTACCTTTGAGCATCGCTCGGGAAAAGTGGGTTACGTAGGAATCGTGTGTATGAAATGTCCTAGGTAAGTGGGATTTCTCATTCACTTGAGTTCAGGGTCCCCTACGCTAAAATATGTTCATAAAAATTTAAAAGTCATAGCGTAAGAAACCAATTGCCAAATAACGACTCAAACTGACAGATAAAAATATATTGCAAGCATAGATAAGATGTTATTGCTGTGTTCCAGTAACTACTCACAACATTAAAAACTCTCAAAACGCTTGTCTTAGGCGTTCCACATACTATCGAAATGAAAATATCATTAATGAGGTTATTCGCGCCCACGCCGCGCTTACAACGAACCAACTAAATATATAGTCAAAGTCAAAGTAGGCATTCCACTTGGGTTTACGATTAGAACGTTTACAAGAGGAACGAAAAAAGCTGCCGTGCGTTATTATTGTGAGCGCTTAGTGGAGCACTAGGTATTAGTACACGATAACGATACGATACTCGAATATTTGTTTTCATGAAGTTTCGGTGTATTGTTCATTTACACTAGATATTCGCGATGTATCAGTACGATTGTTACATAGACATACGTCTTTAATACCAAGCGAAGCTGAATATCTATTTAATTTTAAAGGCAAATAGAAAATCAAAGAAAAGGTGAGGCTTTCCTAATATAATTAACATGTATTAAATATAAAAATTATGATCATTTAGTACGACTAGCAAACGTAACGTTAATTATTATCCTTTATCATAGTTTAAACGTTGAATAGAAATCAACATTTAGATTATGTTTGATAGTGATAAGGGAGAATAAATATTTGGAACTGCTTTTTAAATGAGTATAAATTGTGTTCGAAAATAACATTTTCAAATATAAAATTGTAAGTATTAATCTATTTCTAAATACAGACAAAAAAATTAATTAAAATCTTTATAAAGTTCATAATATTTCTAATGACAAATTTCTTTTTTATTTATTATTCACTATAAATAAATTTGCAAGTTACAAATATTTTAATAATGTTTTCAATATTTTTTGTGTATTATAAAAATACAAGAAACAAAAAAAAAAAATAAAGTGAGAAGTAAATAATTATCAATAGTTATAATGGCAGTGTTTGCGTTTCTTTGATGCAGATTGGAGGGTGATAGTCCTCAGTAGTATTTGTGGTTTGTATCGTTGTTGACTTCAGACAAATCTCCAATCCTATTTGGGTTTATTTATAGCATTAGGTGACATTAACTACCTACATCCTTGTAAATTGTACACACACGTCATAAACAATAATAAAAACGAATTACAAAATTCTATACCGGTAACTTATTCTGTTAAATTCTATCCTTTCTTTCAGGCCTTTCAATGATACTAAGAAGATATTTTCACCGGTTGCTGAGGCTCCGAAACCTTATAGCTGTGACTCTATTTGTCATATTACTGTACATGATTAAATCTCTTAGGAATGATGCTGTTCCAGCCAATATTTTAGCTGTAAAAAGTGCTTTACATAGCGAATCTGTTGTGGCAAACTCTGTCTTCATACCAACTAGTCTAAAGGTAATTGTTATATTTATTTCGTTTTATGTACAGATTTTTTGGTGTGATAATTCACTAATGAAACATTGAACAAGTAAGCCAGTGCAGTAAGGTATTTGCTATTGTGTTAAAAAAAATATTTGTAACCATATTTGCATAATAAAAAAAAATCTAAACCGTTGAATATTTATTTAAATCATTTCCACTACTATTGTGGAAGTTACTTCAATACAAATTGAATATTAAAATTTTTAGTCAAAAATTTATATTATTAATATAATTGTTACTTATATTTAATAGTATAAAAACTAAAACAAATTAAATATCTATATAGTAGGTAGTACACATAAAAGTGATAACAGTAAGTTTTATGTGAAATATCCTGTGTTAGACTGATATTACCAGTCTGGTATAACTGGTACATTCATTATTATTCTAATGATATTTTTTTTGTTACAGAAAAAAGATTGGCATAATTATGAACAAATAAGAGAGGAAATGAAACATGTTGGTAGGTAAAATGAGAATATTGACATAACTTTTGTAATAATTGATAAAAATAATCAAATGGTAATTTATTATTCTCTATATAAATAAAACAATATACTACCATCTACCTACCATTGTGAACATTTCATGAAAAATTATTGGATTACAACTTAATAAATGTCTTAAATTTTATTTCTTAGGCACTTGGCTTGAAAAAATATTGCAATATTTTCATTATTCATATAATTCAAATAAAAACAACCCAATTTCATTTCCTCCCCCCATAAGAAACGATATGATATGATTATTTGCTTTTTTTCCTGGTTGTATCTATAGAACTTTTTTTGATAAAAGAAAATTCAGGTTTTCAGGAGGAAAATTCACATTGCAACAATGTACTTGTCTCACCATTGGATTATATTTTTATTTGAGAGATTCATCATTAATCAGTATGCTCATTCTAAAGCTATCCCTATATCAAGTAAATGAGCAGGATGGTATGCGTCTTTCACAGGTATCGGCGAGCAAGGTGAACCGGCGTTCTTATCTGAATCCGAAGCAGATTTAAAAGAAAAGCTGTATGCAGTCAATGGTTTCAATGGGGCACTTAGTGACAAGATAGCCCTGAACCGATCCTTGCCTGACATCCGTCACAAGGCCTGCAAGGAACGGCTCTACATAGAGTCCCTACCGACTGTCAGTGTGGTAATCCCGTTTCATAATGAGCACTGGAGTACTCTGCTCAGAACGGTGTATAGCGTTCTCAATAGATCGCCTGAGTTCCTTATTAAAGAAATCTTCTTAGTCGATGATGCTAGTACCAAAGGTAAATTACGCTTTCACATTGAAAACGTCAGTATTTTTTATGCTTTGTGTTAGTTCTAATTAGGTTTGTTCTGCTACGTTTTTTAATGAAATTGAAAAGCAAGGACGTAGTGCATGCATAAATTAATTACATTTCCGAATTATCTATTTATACATGTGACGTAATAAGAACTAAATGTACATTAGTTTTTATTGGATTGCGAAGACATTTTTATTCGAAAATAAAAAAAACTATGTGGACAGTTAACGATTAGAGGTTTTTGGGTTTTCACATAGCTATAAATAAGCATATTGATATGGATTCATTAGGGGGTAATAATAATAATGATTAGGATGTTGAGAGTTATATGCCTTCGAGACATCAATATTTTCGTATAACATTCTTGTCGGCAATCAAAATAACGTTGGCTAGGGAGCTTCACGTACTCGATAGCCCCATTGTATGGAGTCTGTAATTAGAGATGGGTCAACTCGAGTCGGATTCTCTTTAACTCGAGTATGAGTTCTACGTACGACTAAGTTCGACTTAATCGAATTCATGATGATTATATGTATTTTAAATAAGTGTTTGTTATTATTTTAATTTTACAGCTTAGAAATAGTTTCGGTAATTCAATTCATTCATTTGGCTTAATCTGTATTATATGTGTGATTGTCTCGGTTGTTATTTATAATATCGCGCCTTCGGTAGAACAAGGGCACAATTGTCATAATGCAACAAGTAAACCCGTGCCCTCGTTCTACCGAAGGTACGATATGTTTATTAGTGTCGTTCAATGGCGCAGAGTTCCTGA
>DWGW01001015.1:0-12356 GCA_018247775.1 Udranomia orcinus
CAATGACCTGCGGCCGGTTCACAATACATTGCGAGCTCAAAAATGGCCAACTTGGGAACCAATCATTTCCTAGGAAAGTTGTTGAATTAATTTTAGTGAATTTAGTGTCACAAATCTACCATTGAATTCTTCGGTACGCTGTGATTTACACCACATTAGTGATTTACGCCTAATCGTGATACTGAAGCTCTGAAAACATTTAATATATCGTACGGTAAAGTTACCGTGACACAACTCCCGGTGGAGATGTTTCCTGTAATCTGCACTTAAGTAAGATTTGTATAAATCACAAAATATATTTACCCAGTTTAATGCTATGCTGAGCTATCAAAAGGATCAAAGGATTTAGTAGGATAATTAAAGGTATCTACTATAACGAAATTTTCTGTTAAAATTATAATTTTTTGACGCAATTAATACTATTAATTTATGCGTACATATTAATTTACATTATAAATTCAAATACTATTAAATTTTTACTAAATCAACAAATAATGCATCATAGTGAAGAGCTATTGGAAAAATCCATTATATTATAATTTATAATTGATCGAGTGATATTATCTGTCTTAACAAAATTAAAAGAACATATTATGTTGATTTTCATAGGAAATAACTCTCGACTGACACAGATAATATACGTTTCTCTTACACTAACAATAAGTAAAAATATTGTAATGAAAAGTCTTCGCGCAGTAAAGGCGCTTACATTAAATCCGTGTCTCTATCTATAGGAACGTAAGGTCCGGACAATAGAACGTTTTCAAAGACAGACGTAAAGATCTCGTTTAGGGGGTGATTCAATTTTAATAAGCCGTTCTAGAGCGACAACTTAGATTATCAAGTCTCATTCCGACGCTTTATACAATGTTCATTTCGTCTGCAATTTTTCTCAAAAGAATATGTATTATGAGGAAAAACGACAAGCGACATAAAATATGACGAATCTCTAGGCTTCATTGCCTTGTCAAACGCCATTAACGACCCATAAGTTCGAGCTATAATTCACAATGTTACGAAATACTGGTTATATACTTCACTTTATTGTTCGGGTCATCTATGTAACTCAAATAGTAAACGAATAGGATCGACTTTGACCTCCCTAAATAAACGTCTGACTTTTCTTTTTCATGTTAGCAGCTCCTTTTTCTATTTCATCGACTCTCAATTGAGCGTTATGTGAAATGGCTTCGACTTTATGTGTCAATATATCAAAATTCGATACTTGGAACAATATCTAAAATATCTCGTTTTCTTGCAAGAACTATTGGTGTAAATCGAATTGATTATCCTATATATGTATATCTTATACATGTTTAAATACAATTGTTCTACATACCAAATTTGATATGTACTTAATACATAATCGTTTTTCTTTAAATATATACAATTCGCCGAGGTGAACTGACGACCTTAAATGCATGCAATGAAATGGCTGAATGCAAAACCGGACGGAGTAGCATCGAATAGGGGAGGCATATCCAGCAGTGGAAAACCTAAAGACGGATGGACGGATGGATGATGCGTATCAAATATTACTTACAACTAAAAAATAAAAAGACATCGTGATGTCATTTTATTTATTTCCGCACGCAGACACACACATTTCTTAAATTTCAACGCCAAGTCACCGACGCGAGACAAATACGTCATAAGCTGTGACGTAACTAGACGGAGCTATCTGCTATTGTGCTGCTCGAACCGCCATATTTTATTATCATTAACGTTCAGAAACTACTATAATAAAATGGACCTACTTATGCAAAACAGAATCAAGCCACACAACGACATTTAAAAAAATACTATTTAAGTCAAAATTTTGTATACTGTAAAATTTTTGGTTATTTTTAATAAAATCTACGTACAATATTGCTCAAAACAATTTGTTCTATGTATACAAATACGATATTGTTGAAAATCACCAACATTTTAATAATAATAAGAGGGAACTCGTTGGTTCCTGTTTGCATAAATAGGTCCAAATCATGTTAGCAGAAATGACGAAGTATCGAGCTGTTGACAGTTATTTCCCTGGCAGTGTGACGCAGACAACAGTTTCAAAATTTCAACGGCAAGTCAATGACGCGGAGCACACACGTCATAAGCTGTAACGAAACTTGACGTAGCCATTTGCCATTGTACTGCTCGAACCGTCGACGTCGCGTTAAATTGTCAAAGGGGTGAATATATACAGCTGTACAATCAACGATAGAACAACAAACGTTGCGAAGTAATATCTTCTACGTAGCGATAATACTCATTCGTGTATACATATTGTGCGTGTGTATTCCAATGCCACAATTTAATCCTCAAATACTATTTAATATTAGATATAAATAAATGACTCTAGAACTACAAATTGAAATTGATAATACTTATGCCTTAATTATGAATAACGTATTATGTATGAAAAATCCGAGTTTTATCGTACTTTGATATATCGTTCAATTGAATTTAGTTAAAAATTCTGAAAACTATTACAAAATTATAAATAGAGATATTTAACCAATTAATCCACACACTAAATTCTATAAGTACTCTACAAATTGTAATTACAACTTAAATTATTTTAAACCCTATAAAGAGCTCTTAATTTCTTATTTAAATTTAACTTGCCTAAGAAAACAATATAATGTTTACACAATTTCCTGTAGCGTCTTGTGGTTATAACCGGTATCAGTGGAAATTTGAACAATCGCAATAGATCAAAAGCGGGCTGGAAGTAATAGTTGGATAGTGACATGAATAGCCATTTTACTAGAGCTATCTATCAATAGAATATTATCCAATTGGTAGGATAGTGGAGGAAAAGGAAAGATTATATGAACGTTTCAGTTGCGACCCAGTTTGTATGGGGCCATTTTTAAAATAAGTAGATATTGCACAGCCGTCGAAGTAAACAACTTCCACTCGGGAATTCGATCCCGGGATTTGAATACTGGAAAATTGGCCGGGATCTCGGGATCCCGGTTTTCAGGATCCCGGAATCGAATTCCCTACTTTCACTTTAAACATTTGAGTTTTAGTAATTGTGTCTATTAATCATTCTACATGTTTTATACATCCATTAACATACATAAAGAACATTTAACCAATTTCTACTTCACGATAAAATGTGACAGACGGTTTTCTTTGAAAGAGTATGAACTTAACCTGTGAATTTTAGTTTTATGTATTTCATTTTATATGTAACATATACTGAACATATCAATCATTGCGCTACCTGCACTTTTCTTATACTTAAACGCTGCCAAATGTATATTTGTGATATTTAGCAATCGACTAAGAAACCCTAAACATTAGTACAAAGTTCATTCAGAAGTTAAGGAATGCAAAATACACATATTATGAGAACACAAGTGAATACATTTGTATAATTTATTTTCACCGTTCCCGAGAACTGTCCTAACGAGCTGGGCGGAATAGATACCGCTGGGTTCACTTTGCGGTAAATTTGATGGCGTATTATATTATATCCAGGTAAAATAACAGTGGTTTATAGAATCTTCCATGTTCGTTCGGTCAAAATTCTGCCCCTGACTTCACTTCTACTAAAAACTTTTCATGAAGCACACAGAAACGACTTCCATAAGATAACCAAAATAATGTATATACGAGTATATACATAGTTGTACCATTTACTTTGTAGAGTATGTAAGCTTAATAATTTACGCTTAAACTAGACTTAATTTAAGCGTTTATATCATTTTCAACTTTTGTACATCACATAAAATACCAGATTTAAAATGTATGACTGTATTTACTTTCATTAATTCTCAAATTAAATCATTCATATTTTCACGTTTATTTAATTTGATTGTCATGGAAATTCATTGTGTGACACGTCCCTTACAAGATGTATTGTCTTATAAAATATTGAATTAAAATAAGTCATCTTATTACTTGTTATAATTTAATCTGACGTATAAGAAGTGTAACTAAACCTTTAATATAGACTGGCAACAATATAAAACCTAATGGAATTGCCAGCGGTTGCATTTCTTTATCGCACAAGATGTAGCGAGAGTCCGCGAACCCATTTTGTGTCGTAAATGAATCTCTCAATTCGCACCATTTGCCGAGCGAGCTCAAATAATCTCATTCCGCGTTGACTCGTTAAGTGCAATTGCACCACGCCGATTGCATTGTTGTGAGGTTTTACTTGGAACATATTTTTGAAAATAAAGATTTAGTTGGCGTTTGAAGGAACTGATTATTCATAAGAGAAACATCGGAAAGAAAATAAAGATTTTTACAAAAGTGACTTATGAAGTTAAACCACTTTAAATTTAAGAAATGTTATTATAAAATGTAAATAATAAGGTAAGTCAAAACATTAAAAAAATAATTTCTTTTGTGTTGGAGAAATTTGAAGTTTATTTATTTCATGAAATATAGCCTACTATAATAGTATTCTTATATTCAAAGTAGAATAATTTAGTTGCGGAAGTCACAGCTAAAACCAAGAAACATTAGATTTCTTACTAGCAGTGTCACTTTCATACGTTAAATCTTCTCTAAAGTACCTGTGTAAACACTTTGCGATGGCGTTTACCTATTTTCTTCTCTAGGAAGGGTTTAATCTCAAAGATGGACTGAAGATAGGCCCACTTTGGTTAGACGAAATAGAGGTAGGCGTGACCGAAAATGGAGAATAAAACGGCCATGTCGGTTTACAAGTGGCACTGTTAGGCTGAAACAGCCCGAAGATAAGTTTAAGTAATGTTTGCATTAAGGCGGGTACGGCTATGTTAGAGCGAATGGCTTATACGGGAGAGAAAAATTTGCTACTATAAGTTTTATAGTCGGTATCACTTTCTTGCACATTTTGTTACATTTTTCTACGATGTTATACGTCGGACGTCTGGTTCGGGGATATCTGGGTGAGAAAAATGAGATTTTCTTCAATGTTCCAATTCTATCTATGCTACAGATATTTGCCGCATTTCAGTGGAGCTAACATATATGCATGTAACGAAGAGTGAAAAATTGAATATTTTAGCAAATACAAAAGACTTTAAATTTTCTCTAATATATCATTATTTTATATCTACATGAGGACGATTCGAGGGATTTATTCTTTCACTTAGACATATATCATTATAATATTTGTTGAAAAAGAAATAATCGAAGTAGTACTAGACAATTTATTATAAAACTTACGTGACAGCATTACTAAGAGAATCCTATCACATTAGTGAGAAACGTGAGCAAAGTTGCAGCACGACGCTGTAATAAATACATTTTATCTTTTTTATAGAACCGATCCGACTACACTATTTCCAAGCTCATATATCTGCAACCGTTTCCGCTGTATCCGAAGGGGATCTTTTATCCTCTAAGCGTGAACCAATTTCACGTATTACATTCAGATAATATTCCGTTTTTATAACACGCATTGTCGTGCAGACGGCATAACTACGTCACATTAAACATCCTCTCAAAATGGGTTTCAAGCGTGCGTATTGTTATATAAACAATTAATTAGACTTCCAAGTAAACGGGGCTCAGACTGATATTACATGCGATTCTAAAGAAGCTTAAGATTATGTATGATGTTTAAAGAACATGAAGAGGAGGCAATCCTGTAGGGACAAAGTGGCTTTCACAATATGAACACAAACGTTAGCGCTAACGAGTACCTTAATCGTTTCCTGCTCCGCGCGGCTAGTCTTTAACCCCAAATGTTATTGCAGCGGAGCGTACATGTGGAACAATATGGGGGGAGAGATTAAATTTAATTGTTCATAGTGCCTTTACGGAACCGTCTTGACTCAGCAACACAAAGTTGATAAAACATCCACAAACGGTTTCATTTAGCTCCACCTTTATATTTGTTTATTTAAATTTGCAACTTATTGTCAAAACGACTTTTATTTAAATGGTTCTTGTAAAACTTGGCAATGGTAGCGCGCTAGCCTAGAATGTTGGGACATTTTTGATAGTTTGAAATTCATAACTGCCTTTCGACTGTTTCAGGCAAATAGCCAAACCGATTTTGATGAATCTTCCACTTATTCGTAAATTGAATAAAATCATTTATTTATCAGCCATTTAATAGTACTTTATTGAAATGGAATGGTTGTAAACGGAACCCTAACAGATCTATGAATGGAAATATACTTAAAACATTTCCTTAAGCAATCAGTGTGCAAGTATGACTGACATATTATTAGATCATCTTTTATGCTACACTAGCAAAGTAATATTAGATGTTTTTACTTTGTCAATAATTTTTTGACTAGATTCTTAACTGAATAGGATATTTGAGAACATTTATTTATTTTTGTGTTTCATTCTAAGTGATGCGATGCCCACACAATACTTTGTAATTAAAATTTGCTGTCACATAATTTATTATACCATAAAATGGATGGTTCAATGAACCACAATTAAAAAAACAATATTATGAATTTATTTATAGTTTAATGTCTTTAAACCTTTATTACTGCAGGTGTAAATAATAGTTGTCTAGCGAGCCTAATCAGTGATCAATTTTTTCCGTAAGTGGGTTTCGCTTAACCTAGAGGTTCCATAGAAAAGTTACAAGAGTTTCGCGAAAAGTTACTATGCATAGTTCCGACTTATTTGTTTTTTTAACATCTTATCCGTATTATGTCCGCAATATTAGAAACATCATACACGACTAAAATGAGATCCTTTTCAAATGATTTAGTAGTCTTTAGACCTAAATTATATAAACAGTTTCATGAGGTATAGTAGTGAAAGCTACCCGCCAATTACAATTCCCATGTAATATTCACTGAACATAAATGTCCTCGTTAATCACGTACTCATTTGAATATTCAAGGCGATGTGATTCGGCAGCGCGTCCCAAAGAAGCGCCACTTTCTTTCTAATGCAATATTCGCCAAACCGGGGAAGACTTTATGAAGCGGTAAGCCTTTAATTCGCTTCCGAGTACTTACAAATGCGTAGTCCACAATTTGCATACTAAATTTAAACCAAATAGAGGTAGAGTTCAACGTTGTTACATCTGTGCTCGTATTAACCCCTAAAATAATGATGACTAAATCAGTAAGAATAACTTCCTTGAACCTCGAAACACCTGAAACTGATTGAGGTGTGCATTTACATGTTATATATTTGGAAAAGACTTAAACTTTAATATATACATATATTAGATATTCAAAAATACATGCTATTTAATATCGAATGATATTTTTGCCAAAAGCTTTGTACCTATATTACGGCCTTAGTCGATATTTTTCACAAACAAATTACTGTATATTCCGTAAAACTTCTGTCGGTATTGATATTATAAAAGAAATTATATGATTTCTGTTCTTATTAATCTATTGTATAGAATCAATTTCCCTTTGATTTGTTTATAGCGGTACTGGACAAAACACACAAGGTATTCTAAAGACTTAAATAAATAAAGCCAGTTCCTCTGTGCGAATCGGTTGGAATAGCTTACTATGCGCTATGTTAAGGAGGAATGCAAGTATTTACTTGTTCTCTTTAAGTTCCGTATCCCGATCATTCCGGGGTACGAAATTGATGCTGTAATCCAACGCTCATTTCAATTTGAACTTCTTGTTAAGCAACTACGTTGCAGCTATTTGCGTTACTGAAGTCGTTTTCTGCTTCGGTTTCAACATTTTTCTTGATTTATTTTCTAGATTGTACTGTTCTTTCGATGCGCTTTGATGCACTCGCCTTGCTATCTAGTTCAATAAATACTGCGTTAATTCTAATTTATGTTAGATAAAATGTGAATCAATGTTTCAATCCCATTAATGGATAAAAGTATTTATAATATTTTAATAAAGTATTCTATAACCAGCTTATATATCATATCATATTACAATAATAAACAATAGCCAGAAATAGCCCAATGGATCTTTGGATTGGACTTACGATCGAGAGGTCGTGGGTTCGATCTTCAATCCTTCGTAACACTATTGACGTGAACCCACGCCTATTACAAGCCTTTGAGCTTAGCTGGAGGAGTTAACATAATATCTAAATAGTATATTACCTATTAATGACATGCCAGTAAATTAAAAAAATGTAACAGGATAAGAAAAGTATCAATGAATCATAAATTATAAACCAAATACTCAAAGTAGTTCTGTGTATTGTTAGTGTATGAAAACATATAAGAGTTATTTCATTACCAAAATACAAAAATATGAAGTACTGTGCGCGTACGTGTTGGAGATAATCTGCATTGTTTAAAATAAGTTAGGAAAAATATTATTTATAAAACACACGTCATAATCAAAATATAATTAGCAAAATCCACCACACAGCTACGTAATAAAACTGTCACTCTTGATTTCACTTTTATCTTATTATTTACATTTCTCCAAACAACTAATATGTTAATGGCGCAAAAGATTTTTTGTCTTTTTGTCAACAGGAGCAAAAAACAGTCAACTACATTTAGCAAAACTCGAAGTAATGTACTTCATTCAGAATTCTTTCAGAATTTTCAATTTACAGAATATCCTATAAACTATGCATATTACCAATAAACGCGAATTTATTCGTAAGGTTTTGTTGTTTTTTTACTCCATCGCTGCATTTCAGGCTAAAGAACTAGCGGCTTATTTTATATAAACACATAGAAAAAATCCAACGTTAATACCGAGTACATACTTTGTAACGAATATAAGAAAGATCAATCGCTGTTAAATACTTTAAAATATTAAAGTTCAGTTTCTTTGATCCTTTTTTTCGAATAGTTGAAAAAATCGAAGAGTACACCAAAACACGACTAACCTTTTTATCTGTCAAAAACAAACTGACGAAATGAAATCGAAAATGGCTGATAGTGCCAACATATATATATATATAACAGACATGTACCAACATAAGAGAAAAAAATGCGAAAATCGAAATTTGAAAATAACGGTTATTTTTTTATCAGACCTCGTATAAGTTATATACGATAATAAACATTTCTAAGACATTTGTTTGATTTAATCTTCGTATTATCCTTGCTATGTCCAAAGGGCGTGAAAATATTACCGCCAATATTCAAGCAGAGGCTATGCTCCATAGTTACCTTCGCAAAAAGGTAATAAAACCTGACCCTCGCATTTCAAATGTAAATCTTGGTCCGCTTGGCCGCAGTCACTTCGACATTTATTTACAGGATTCTGCTATTTGTTCAGTAAGCCTAGCTATTTCTTTAGTACTGCTGTGAATTATTGATGCAAATG
Source organism: Udranomia orcinus (assembly GCA_018247775.1). NCBI lineage: Eukaryota > Metazoa > Arthropoda > Insecta > Lepidoptera > Hesperiidae > Udranomia > Udranomia orcinus. The sequence goes on from DWGW01001015.1 coordinate 9,195, forward strand.
GCTATGAACCTTCGACCATTGATAGATGTTCTGAGGCCATACGGACATAATTTTAGGTTGCAATAAATATTCGTTAAACAAAATAATAGGAGGAATGCGTTTATCGATATCATTTCAATTATAAAATCTTTAATTTTTCTATAACAACTTATCAAAACTCGAATATTTCGTCAATAGATACTAGATGACACTAATAATTTGTGAAATAAACAAATCTATTGCATATTTTTCATAACTTAGTATATATTAAAACTAAAAGAAAATTAAATACTGTAGTAAACTTTTTGCAACTCATATTACTTGGAAACTTTGTATATTGTTAAAAGCTCTTATTTCTATACTTTGTTTTGTTCTTCGGGAAATAAAGTATGAAACGGTTATAGTTTATAATTAAATTTCACGTTTATGGTGTGATTCTCTTAAAGATAAAATTAGACATTTTATCTTTAAGAGAATTACAGGAACACACACAGCTGTGTAAATATGTATTAAAGAATATAACCCAGAAAATGATTTATGGAATTTTTGTCTGTGCTTTTGTGCACGCTAATCACAGAAATGGCTAAGCCGATTTAAATGCGGTTTTCACTGACATTTTGTATAGTTTAGTTTGCTTGATAAAAATGAGTGCATAAATAGAAAATTAAATGCCGATTTAAATGGAGCGACGGTGACGGGGATAGAGAATGGTTGAGGCGGTACGAAGTGCGCCGGTCATCTAGTTAACAAATAAAGGCCAGTCTTATCACCGGAAGTAGCTTTTGAAACTAAATAAAAAACCTTTATTACGTATTTTATTTATCGGATTCTCATCCGTATGGCCGGGTCAGTTTATAGCTGACGTAATAATTGGCTAGCGCGCGGTTTATCCGCAAATCGAGCAGAGCGCACGTTGTACGTGACGGAACCTTTTCTATATTCTTTTATTTTGTTCGCACTAACACGTCCGGTCCGATACAACCGAAGATATACGAGTATAATGCTCTTGACAAATACGTACGAGTAATGGTAGGGAATAAATTGGTGGAGCTAAATTAAAATAGATAGAAAAGTTATTTAACAATGCTTCGATTTATTCAGTATGAGGAAAATATTTCATAAATGATATGGATTTCCTTGATAGCTTGATGATTGATAGCTAAATGTGTTTGCATTCGCAGTTCCTGGAGAATATCTAAAATATTAATTCTCAAAGGTTATTTCCATATTACGGCTTATAATAACAAGTTTGACACAAAACAGAAAAAGAAGTAAGAAATTAATATTTGATTCTTTTCAATGGAAAAACTTAAAAGGAAATCTATTTCAAACCTTTTGAACCGCTGTGGGTAGTTTTAAATGCGTTGTTGGTTATTAATTGGAAAAAATATGATTGTCTTTTATAAAAATAAGAAAGATTTTGACTGGCGGACAAGAAATTGACAAAAAAAGAAAATTGCGCCATAAGCTGTCTGAAAGTTGCAAAATTTTATCTACATATCGAAAAATACCAAGACAAAATAAACACAAAAAATCTTCAAAGCATTTTATTTTTATTTGGTCACATATATTTTTTTCTTATCCGTTAAGGTTTTCCCGTGTTACTACTCTACACATGCTATTTATTTTATGACAAAGGGACAAACCTATATCTTGCGATTAAATTCGACAAGGGTTCGATAGTAACATCCAAGTTATTAGGGGCTACTGAGTAGCAGAATGAAATTTTTACACTGTACGAAAGTCGGAATAAGTTTCAGTTTAATGTTATTTCAACGTCGTGTTTACGTGGCGATTTATTATATTATTAGTAAAAGTGGAATACTTCGTACAACTATCTCATAACAATACAGTAGTATATTTATATTAAAAGCGTGCATATATTATTTTCTGACTCTTGTCTCAAAACAGCAACAATTGCTAATAAGAATTAGTATCAGTAAAAGATCCAGTTGACATACGTTTGGACTAATCCCGAGTGAGATTTATAGCTAGATTTATATATAGATATTTAGAATAGTTTGTAATGTCCACTTAAATCTAGTATCGAAAAGATAGATGAACTTTAAGATTTCGAGATTTAGATTTCGTACGGGCACCTTTTACTGAAGAAAGAGAAGCAGGTGAAGTGTAATATATTTTTATTCAAGTTTATGCGTAAAAGCTGTGGCGTTGACCTGGAATGAAGTAATTTATCTAATGGTAGTTTAACATGATCAGCAAAAATGTATTATCTATAACAAAACATATAATATATGCTACTATTGAGAATATAGATTTAACGCAAAAAATGAACGAACCACTTTTGCAATGTGATTTCGATTAATTTATAAACATAAGCATTTTGTATTCATTAGTTTTGTTATTATTTAATTGGTTAATGTTTTAACAATATAATGTACTTAAATTACATTCGTTTCAAAACAATTACTCATTTAACAGCAAAGAACATTTAACAGCAAAAAAAATATTTGTCAAATATTTGAATGCTAAGCCATTACAGAATAAATCAACTATTTACGAATAGATTACGTAAAATAACATGTAATCTATTTGTTTAGATTATAAATTCATAGGAATTACTTTTAGTATCATTTTATTTCGTATGAAGTTTAATTCGGTATTATTCTAGACAAATATAAGGTCATATAATAAAGGTTAAGCATAACCATAACAATGACATTGTCCGATATATTGAACTCAAAGACTTCGATCCGTGATGAGGATAAAAGTACATAGATTGGATAAAACACTTGGTACTTTGTCATTCAAGCAAAATTTTTGAAAATATAATGTACTAAACAACATCATCAAAGAACCCACTAACTTCTACATCAAAACTAAAAATACATATATACAGATAATATTTGAATCCGTACGGAATCGCGTTATCAGAAAATTTGTAATGTTTATGTATGTATGTACGTATATATTATATGTGTATTGATAATTATGTATTGAATATTTTGATATTTATATACATTTTATTTATTTTTTCTCTCGATTCTTGAGCCTACCGTAAGTTTCTCACCATCACAAAGGGTTGACTGGTGGAGAATGTCACTAGGCATTAAGACCGCCCTATTGTAAAAAATTGTATTTACAATTAAGTTTTCATCCTAAGCAAGAGTCAACATAACACTAAGGTTTTCTACCATATTTTGGCGACATAATAAAGAAAAA
>DWGW01001016.1:0-12353 GCA_018247775.1 Udranomia orcinus
GGTCTTATCGCTAAACAGCGATTTCTTCCAGAAAACCCATGGAAGTTTGGAGTTGCAGCAAAATGAATAAATATATAGAGGGGGTACACAGACAGAAAAGTATAGAAAAGGCAGTAAGTGTATAATAAGTAGCTGCGTAAAACTACTGCGCCAAGAAAAAATATGCTTGTCATAAAGATAGATTTAAACGCGGCGTTTGACACTTGAAGTACGTTAATAGAACGTTGTATTGAATTAAAAAACACTGAAATAAATATGCATTTTATTATATCATGCCTCAAAATTACCAACCTATGTACCATCTTTCTAAACTATATCCGAATGATTTATAATTTAGTTATCATCTTAGTTATTATGTTGCAGCCAAATTTGTTGTTCTATTTTTAGATTTCGATAGTTATAAAACAATAACCTATAAAATGAAAGGTTCAATGACTCGCGGCTCTTAATTGAATCCGCCATAGCCCTATCAAGTTTGCGATGTTTGATTGATTTGCCATAGAAAAATAAAACTGTACAGTGATTCCAAATTGCATTTAACTGTCTCATTGTGTCCGAAAATGACTTTGATTTCACTTTAGAAGCTAATTTGTTACATAACTTATTTAGTTACAAGCTTATTCAATCCGTGGTTTCTTATTTTTTCTTTTTTGCACAAGAACGTATATTTAAGTCATATTGAACATATCCTCTACTAGCTGACCCGGCGCACTTCGTACCGCCTCAGAAACATTTCCCGGTCCTTGCTCCCGCCCCTATCTTTTTGCAACCAAATATCGGCATTTTTGATTTTTCGATTTTCTCATTAATCATGAGTGCGAAGGATTTCATTGTCGCACTAAAACTTTTTCAGAAAATGGATATATCGTAAATTTTAAATTATTTTAATACGTCAGTTAAAATCGCGTTCAAATTGGATCAGCCATGTCTTAGATCAGCGTTCACAAACGCATACACAAGTTGTTGATAAATGTTTGCCAAAATATGTATCGTTAAAGCGAAGTTACAATATAACCACTATTCAACTGTAGAAAGGCAATATCCGTATCCGCAAAACTGTCCTAATTGTTTCAAACAAACTTAAATGCTTTGGTATAATAACTTGGTAGTGTAACTAAGGTTGCATTTTTATGCAAAAAAACAATACATTTATCGATACTCAATGATAAGTTAATTTTGTAGCTGAAAAAGAATTCTCTGAACTGAAACAGTATATCATGCTCTAAAAATCACAGACGAAGGCGCGGTTATTTAGTATTTCTTTGAAATCAATGCAATCTAAATATTACAGCTAAGGTAATACGAAATATTTACATATAATTTACATGCAAACCATTTGTTCAGGTACACAATCTGGATTGTTAAATACACAATTAAAGGCAATAAAAGCTCACGCCTTGCAATTAAAATATCGGTGACTTGTAATATTGTATTGAATTGACCTCAGCTTTTATGTAAAGACCTACCAATGTCTTTCGGAAATAGGCCGAGGTCGTTTACATTTAGCCGATGGCATTAAACCGGTCAATTAACATGTTGTTAGTTAATTGCACAAAAAAGGATAACGAAAACCAACTTGATGTACGTAAGTCGTATTCTGTGTAATACGTTTATCGTCCCCAAATAATAAAGAAAAAACTAGTTATTTGTTGATGTTTTCATAGATTTTTTTAATAATTTCGTTTGCGAAAAACGTAATGTACAAGATTGTCGATTGCACATGTTAGTATGATCAGCTAGACGTTGAAAATTGAATATTTAGGTCATTATACCTCAACAAAATTGCAACTTTGCCCACGATATTATGTATATTCGTTAGTGTGTAGTGTAGATTTCTTCCACTTACGACAAGTCAACATATTGTTTATATTTTGGCCAATTCACGGAATATTTTTATAAATTATAGCTTATGTACTATTTTGACGTATGAGCCAAATTACTGTACAGTTTCACCTTAATCTGTTAAGTAGTTTTTGCATGAAAGAGTTACAAACAACTCACAAACTTTCGCATTTATAATATATGTAACATAGTAGGAAGTGTATGTATAGCGACTAAAACGAAGTTAACAATGTGTTGCATTCAAATTTTGACAACTTACTACAATGAACTAGCTACAGATATTTGTCTTCACGTGCTAGGTATTCCTGAAAAAGAAAGCCTGAAAATTTCACTTAGTTATAGCCTTTTATGTGTTGCTCATTAATATTTATAGTTTTAAGAGTCGCTGCTTTCTCCACATCTCAATGGTCTGTATTCACTATAAACTGTCGTCATGCACATAAACGACGAAGAATATGTTAATTATTCGATTCCTTTTTTATCTCAAATTTATTTCAATAACTACGAATACCTTAAGTAAAATTGACTATTGAAATTTGTAATTTAATGTCGTAGGATTTAAAAATTCTAGGCTATTCTACGCTATCGCATTCTATTTGAAAAGGAGAAATCACCAATTGGATAACATTATGGAAAGGAGTTACAAATGGCTGCATAACTTTAACGATCCTATATAGCTACTAAAATGCAGGAACAGTGTCTCAGTAACACCGCCAATATAACAATTATATGTTATTATCATTATTAGTATACTCGTATCATTATCATAAAAGCCGTAGTCGTCACCGAGTTTTTCTATTCTACCTTTCCGGATCCAAACTAAATTGTAATATATATCGACAAATTAAATAAGATTCAGTATCACTTTTGTATTTCGCGAATGTAGTATTGTAGCAAAGATTTTAATATAATGGGCATAATACTAATAACAGATACTCGTCTTGATTATCATGTGCAAAACTCGTTATAAATGCCACTTAAGATATGGCCAAAAACTTAAATGACGCACAGACTGTTGTTGAAATAAATATGGACGGTATTATTTTCCTTAACGGTTTTGAGGTTCCTAGAATTGTGCAAAAAAATTGTGAAAAATATTAGTTTAACGAGTGTGTTCGTCAGCGAAATAATTATATTTAATTATTCTACGTATAAGTTTTATTTGCATTACTGTTTTTCTTTAACGTTTTATTATTTTGATTCCCAATATCGCTATTCGTTCATAACTGGGCATAGCACACAACTTTGGATTGCCGCTATCTGACTATAATTTTGCCGTTACCACTGATTTTATTTGTCACAGATAAAAAATCTCATTTGTTTAAAAGCATCGTGTTGTTGTAATGTACGATAAGATTGATAAGATACATATTTTTTAATTATTTTGCTTCCATATTTTCGATTTACCTTTTATCTTACCGCAAATTTCACTCGATTTAAGTTTACTCACTTCATAATTACACTGCCATGTGTGGATAAACTAAATACTCTCACACATTTCTCCGAAGTATTTGTACCTAAAACCATTAAAATTTAATGATCTGAAAGCTTTTATGTGCCCGAAGTCTATAGGTGCCAGTGACCGAGATGACAAGTGCAGGAGAAAGCGAGGCAAGTGCAGGCAGTCTGTGCCCATATTCATTGATATACAAATATACAGATTCCGCCTTTGAGGGTCAATGATGTCCGCAATAAGGATGCCGATTTAGTATACTTGCATTCTCTATTGCTTGCTTGATTTCGGAATTCAACTAGAAATTACAAATAGAGCTAATGAAATTGTGTAAAAATTGGATAGGATTACTTCTCAAATACCTCATGAATATCCTCTATTCCATTTGTAATTCTGTTTTTTTTCTCCGCCGCAACTTGGTCATGTCATGTCTGTTAGATCTTACAAAATCATTGTCATGTTACATCTGTCCTTTTTATACTTCAATGTAACACAATATGTACATTCAACAATGTAGTAAAGAGAGATTCAAAATCACGCACAACAACCATATACTCGTATAGCGCTTCGTGAGAAATAGAGAACGTATAATTTTTATAAAAACCATAGATCATATTGGTCTATTGAATTTGTTATAGGTATGTATACATAGATACAACACCATACCATACCTAGGTTATTTCTTAATGCACATATATTTCGTGAGAAGGAACTAGCTTCATGTAAAATCTAGAATAATAGTTAATACTCGATTGACTCGTTTTTCTTTGTATGCGTGACAAATAGCTTGCGTTGTGCTATAATTACGTATGCGTTGCGTACACGGTGGGTCACAGCGCACCAATGACTGCAATAACGTACATATGGTACGTACGATACTTTGTTTTACGTCAATGCATGCCCCATTATCAATCTAAATGCATTTAACATCCAATCAGTTCGAAGTATTGAATTGTTTACAGCGAACGCTCAATTTACGGCCTTCTACCATTTATTTTTGTAAATGACAATAATAATATAAAACAAAATAAGATCTTTATTTGCTCTGAATTTGTACCCACAAAGAAAAAGATAATACAAATGCAATTACTCCCTTATTCATCTAAGTATACTAGCATGAAAAATTTTCATTGGTGAGTCCTTAAACTAGATTTTATATTTATATTATAATTTATGTAACATGTATGTAGAATTTACTTACATATCCAGAACGACTACATGTCGTCCTGTCAATGTTACTTCTGATTCCGATAAAGAAAGAATAACTTCGTCATCCCAAAGAGATGTACATATATTGATACATATAAAATGGTTACATCATTCATTCTTTAACGGTTAACATTAATTAATCCGAATCGATCGATTGACTGTATGTCAATCAATCGTCGTTCATCTGTTATTTATCATTGATTGAATTGACTGACACTTAAATAATAATGTAACGTACCATTTAAACTTGAACTTCAACTGGTTTATAGGAACTTTCAATTTACTCAATGACACGATATCCAAAGCTTAAAAATAACTTAAAAGACAATCATAATTCGAGGTACAAATTGAAATTAAGGCAGATTGAGAAAAGACTGTTAAATACATCTTAAACAGTGTTTTCTCAATCTGCCTTTATTTTAATCAAATGCGGACTACAACATACACAAGTATACTGGTTCTATTAAAGCCCGTCTACGAGCTACCGACTAAATGCTGCCCATAAACCTGTCATACCACTTTCGCTACATCCACGTGAAAAATCAGGTCAATTGTCCACGCCGCTCTCAGGATCTAGCGAGTGCTTTGAACTTGAGAGATTTGCTTCCTTCTGTATTAACAACTTTCTAATATACACATTATCATATTTTAATTTTCAAAAGCCGTTCAATTATTACCGGCAATATGTTGAGGTGTTAACATAAAAGCGTAACTGTTTAATAAAAGCAGGTTTCGAATTTAATAAGTCTGGCTTGCGTCCAAATAACATTTTAGTAAATTCAATACACCTAGTTCGCAGCTCACGCAACTTAACGTATTTGTAATAACGCAAGCGGTTTTGCGTTAAGAAATATAGAATTTTCTAGAGAGTCTGGTGAGCATTAGAGCGCGTGTCGACAAACGTTTGCTATCTGGAATACTTTACATAATCTGCACTCGGGGTATTAAATAGAAATACCAATTTTATGTACTATATTATTAGGAAGTAAAACTAGTTACAAAAATTTGTTGCTGAATTGCTAAATAAATTGCTAATGTATTTTTTAATTACAAAAGATAAAAGTTATATTTTAAACTTTATGTTTATTACGTCGTAATGTTATGCATACAATATTTTTTATAAAACAACAATATATTGGTGTACTCTAAAATATATGAATTAAATAAAATACACAAATGAATAATATTTACATAATAATAAAAAAGGTAACACAAAATACGAACACTCAGTTCATATAAAAAAAAAAACGTGTTGAATTGATAACCTCCTACTTTTTTGAAGTCGGTTAAAAAACTCTCAAAGCATATCGCGCGTTGATGTCTTTCACTGGAATTATCTAACGTAGAACTTATTGCGGCACCAGTGCGGAAAGCTTTTTGAAAAGGTCATATTTTATAAATATAGTGTCCCTGACACTATATTTATAAAATATTATACACCGTGGAAATAATAAAACACGTTGAACTATGAGAATTATCGAATGACGACCCAATTTATATTTTACTTATGTCATAAATAAATATAAAAATACATAAAATGTAGAAGGGTTCGTTGACATTATAATTAAAAATAATTTAAACGTAGAAGCATGTATGCATACTACGCGTGTCGTCTACATATATAAATAGATTTAAATACAATATTAAATATATATTGGTAAAGACTCAATTCCTTCGAACGTTCACATGAAATAACATGCATTCTACCTGAACATCATTTCATATCAAATACATACACGAAAATAATAATATCGTTATCATCAGTCTACGATTTATTATGAATAAGGAACTCGTGTTATTTTATACCTAACAACTCTTGTTAATCAATCTAAGTTATCTATATCAGTAGGAAAATGCATATTAATTATAATTATAAATCATTTTATATAATAATACCTCTTAAAAAGATACAATCAAATTAGTGTGTGATTTATTTAAAGTACGTTAATCGCTAGACTGACTAACATGTTTACTTAAATCCGCGGTTTTACTTAGCTGGCATGCTAAGCAGTTGGTTGATTATCTCTAGATAACGGTACTTAAAGCCTTTTAGAAGCAATATTAAGGCTAGTCTAATCATTAAACAAATCGTTTGCTATCGAGCGGTATTTCCGCTAATATCCTTTTGAATAGTGAACAATTTCACGAAGAATTATTTTAGTGTCAGAAGAAACTATTATTACCAAATTATAGTGTATGAAACTTTGGAGCTTCTTACATTCCTTTCTTTCCCTCGTTGATAAAGCATCAATTCAAGTATCATTAAGTTTATCATTGTCAAGACTATGATATGACTATAAGACTATAAAACGAATATTGACCGCCAGAATTCTTACCGTCTATCACTGCTTCACACACACATAGGCACATACTGTTTGCATAATATTTGACGTATTCATAAGCGTGTATGAACCGAGTGAAGGTTATGACCATGCGGTAGGTAGAGAAAGCCTGATGAACGATTTTCAATAACATTTTCGAATCGATACTCAACAACGAACCGGTTTAATTTCTCATTCTAACTTCTCATATTATTATGAAATTATATGCAGCATGTAACGTAATAAATAAAAATAAGGTCTTTTGTGAGCAGTTATAATATATTATTTATTTAAATAATACTCTCAATACTGTAGTTTAGTTAAAATTCTATTTATTGTTTTCCAGATTAGCCAAAAAAAATTGTAAAAAAAAGTTTGAAAGTACCATTTCAACATGTTTAGTCTTCTCTCTCCCTCTATATATATATAACATCTTATTTAAGAATGTTCTCAGCACTGTTATATTTTATAATAGTTAAAATTCTATTTTCCAGCTTAGCCTAACATTTAGATAACATTTTAAACCTTTTATCATATTTTAGTTTTCTCCTAACCGAAACAATATGTTGTATTATCAGTGACGTTTTGTAAACAATAACTTTATGACATAACTAAAACGCACGGATATTGAAGTGCAAATAAATATTTCGTGTGCTTATGATGCGGGCCGTGCCTGCAACCCATGTGGGTCAATAGGGTACGGCCAGCAAAAGAAGGTCAGCTTTGAATACAAGCATTACCATCATTTACCATCGTAATAGTTTCATATGGACACATTCTTATGCAATGAGCGCAGACTTTTTCTCTTCCTAGTCTTGGAATTTTTGTCTGGAACAGTCCAAGGTACAGTAATCTTTCTGAAATTTCGTTCAATATCGAATTTTTGAACTAGAACAGAATTTGCTTTGCTATTTGTTTATTTACTTATTATATATTGCATAACCTAATCACTACTTGTTTACACAGTGCGAACTTAATGCCTGATAGCATTCTTTCAATCCAGTCAATAGATGGTAATGGCGAGAATAGAAGGAAGGTATTATAAAAAAACTAAAACACACAAAATGTATAAAATAAATATACATAATACAGATACAAACATACATACCTAGCGACACATGAATAACTATTTGTAGATTCTATGGGATATATTCAACTAACGCTGCAATTTTTCACAAACAGTTTAATTGCACGTAACGTGCCGACCGGTGATCACGACAATCCAACTTGTAAAGTACTAATTCATTAAGCAACTTAAGGCCTTATGTAATTTAATTGCCGTGTTAGATAATATCTAGTAAATAAAAGACAGACTTTGAAATAAAAAAAAGTATTTTTAAGTACTGTCACATTACACAGATAAACGTCAAAAAACTATGTTATTATGTCACAATTAAAAAATAAACAATTTTGTAGAGAAAAAATAAATATCGCCGTGACATTATCATTCAGTGTAAAGCACCTAATGATTTTGTTTATTTTTATGTATCAGATTATTACGAAGTTGTTTATGCAACCATATAATATAATATCTATAATTACGTTAGGTCTGATTTGAAATTCTAATGATTACAAAATATCAGTCATTTTTATATTGACCTTTAATCTTTATACAGTCCACTTTACTCTCTATCTCCTAATGTTATGCACGTAAGGCGTGTATCTATATGTATATTATGTATAATCTATATATATGTAAATAAAATCAGTGTAACCATTACGTCACACTGTGATGCACTGTTCCTTTACCGACAGATTAGAATGGAAAGAGGAAGTAACTTTAATTTAAAATCGAACGCACTTTCGACAGTAAAGTAGACATATATTTGTTATACTCATTGAAGCATATCTTATCATAAATCGGCAGTAAGATGGATTATAAAGAGAAAGTAAATTATGTCATTATCTACTAGTGCCATCGTTGTTCCATCACTGAAAGCTAATTAGTTAATTTTGTCATGCCACGATTTACGAACGGTACAATAAACAGTTCAAACTTTATGATATTTAATGGTTCAAACATTTTATTGTCCGGTAAGTAAATATTTATTCAAAGTTAAACGTAATTATTGAAACAAATAAATGAATAGATCCTGTTAATACTCGTGGGCATGTATGTACATATATGGATCTATTACCTATTGAAGACACGGAAGAAGTTATTTCCTTTATTTAAATAAATTTTTATTCTCAAATACGGGCAATGTCATCTAATACCGTTAACAATTTTTGGCATTTTGTAGTAAGTGAGAAAAAACTATGCTATTATTAATAATTGTCTAGTGACACAAGACTTATCAATTATTATAAATCAATTAAAATATTATAACATGTTAAGAACTAATAAAATATTTTTTCTCATTTTGTAATCCCAGTCCCAACATAGAGCATGTGATTCAAATATTTATGGTTTTGTGTGTAAAGTACCACCAGATAAGCGCCGTGTCGATAATTATGAAAAAGAAATAAGCTTGTTGAACGCTAGTTGAATGCGTTTGCTACTTTCATAATATCGATTGTTGTTGAGAAAGCACTGGTAAAAAATAATTGCATTGCAACAATGTTATAACATGTACACTTGTTTACATTATTATTACATGTGAACAATTATTATCTCACACCAGCTCTTACAAAAACGGTGTCGTTCTTGCTCTAATGATATTCATCACGCTATGTGACTCAAGATACGCATACGTGTTCGTTGGTAACACTTTGACGTTTAATTTGCAATGGATATTGTCTAATTGACACGTGATTGCTCAACTTAGCTTAAGTATTACATCTCACAGATGCGTTAAGTATCGTAAAATTCGTACGTGATGGATTTTTTTATGAACTGATAGCGAACTGAACCTGTAACCTCGGTCATTGACGAAAACGTAATTCACGCGTTCGCCTTCGGTTTCATAATTGGTAACCAGTTTTAAGCATACGGTTTTTGGATTAGTAGATTTTAATTTGGCATCATCATTTAAACATTCAAGCCGAATGTACTTAAATTTGTGTGATGTATTAGGTATATTAAACTGAAAATGGTTATAGTATAAAACAAGCAAAACATTTAAGATGTCTGCGAATTGGAACGACTATAATGACCTATAATAATGTTATGTCAGTTCTTGTCTTATCTACCTTAAACGTCGCTATTCAAACAAATCTAGTTTAAAATAATAATTGGTTGTTAATTTCACGACCGTACGATGTAATACGAGACGCATTGGCACATAGGTGAACTACGTCTTTTTGACGTTGAAAGGCTCGCAATACGTTACAAAATTGACCAACTGCTGCTCTAAATCCTATAACAAACGCTACACTCGTTTTATTTATTGCATAAGAAAATATATCTCGCAGTTTGCAGTTTCTTCCGCGTGCATAGCCCAGTGAAGCAAGAAATGAGGCTGGATATACGTGAAGATTGTAGATAAATAATTGTACCTAATAGCTTAATCTGACGAGCATATCGGATCACTTAACAGTTTTATCGTGTTCCATTAGATCATATATGCTCACACTTCCGTAATTTTATATGGAGAACATATTATAATAATTTATTAAATATAATTAAAGCAAACTACGTTATGATTGTATAATAAAATAACAAACGAGACTGCAAACCTCCGGAATAAAGAAAAGCAACGCAGCAACAACTAGACTTCATTTTATTTAATAAAAAAACTAGGGTTACCCGAAAGCAAATAATAATAAAATGCAGGATTGTCTAAAACAAGACTACATTATGCTCAACATGTGCTGTAATTGACATTTTCTTTTCCAGGGCATAAGTAAGTCATGCGACGTCTGCACCTGACGGACAGACACCTTCGAGTGATGCTATGGTGCATACTTCTGGGTCTTCAGCCAGCGTTCGCCGGCATCTTAGACCCATTTAACTGGGCTCGTTCCGATCGCATAGAGGTCAACATCCCATGGCTCCCATGTAAGTCATTAAAATTCGTATTTTTTTATATCACTAGGATAAGAACAAGAAGAGAACAAAGATTAGATTATATTCATATTCACATTCTTCATATTTACCTATCTTGTATGGAAAAAACAACGAAAGAACCGTAATAAAAGAAATATTTAAAAATATACACAGTAGATATAACAAAATTACAAATATCCTAATATATCATCTATACCACTAGTACCTACATATTATATATGTAAGTATATTATAAGTGTTTGAAGATTTAATGTGTCACTTGACTTTGCCAAGTCATTCACGTCAGATAAACACTAAACGTCCTAAAAACAGCTTAATTGCATTGGTATTTTTTGTTACCTATTGTGTGCTTAAACGCAATTAACATTAAATATGTCTAACGTTGTATACCTACTTATATATTTTTGTTCTTGCTTACCACAATTTGGGCACCAAAAAATTGTGTTTTTCCGAAGCTGACATCCTGGCTGAATTGACACTTTTTATGCACTATTACGCAACTATATACCTACATACTCGTTAAGGAAAACAAAAAGTTGAGTATTTTCAACTATAGCAAAAGATTGTTTGTCATTGTCGAAGATGAACATTACATCATATTAACTTATAAGTTAACGCTCATATAATTACATATTTACAGTTCCTCTTCACCTTTTTAATATAATAAAAATAGTAGTATGAAATGTATTGTTCATACATTTACATATGTAGGTATATGTCTGGGGAAATCTTTGATTCTCATATACGTATTTTTTTCTTAGTGTCTTAATACGAATCTAATTGTTTTCCGTATTATTGCAGTCTTACGATAGATATATGTATGTCCGCGCTTGTTTCAGTTGAAAACGAAACTAGATGCTACGATGAGCTTGGATGCTTGAACATCACAAGAAGCTGGTATCATCTTATTCATCGGCCGTTCAATGTGTTTCCTCTGCCGAGAGTGGTCATCAACACCAGGTACAATAATGATGGGATCTTTTTCTTTGTTTACTCTTTACTTGTCACACGCTTTTTTATAATGTAATTTTGCGGCACGTATTGTCGCATACTTTTTTTAGAAGTTGATGGAAACTATTTGTTTGATAACGCAAAGAAATGTTATAACATACATTTCCTAAAACATGTCATACCTAAGTCATTATTAGTTAATATATATTTTCAGGTTCATTTTATATACAAAGAAAAACCCTACAGATGGACAAATATTAAACGTCAATGTCAATAAAACTATAGTAAAGTCAAACTTTAGTCCTCGACGGTTAACCAAAATGATAATACACGGATTCATAGACACGCCATTGTCTAATTGGGTAAGTGTTACTTAAACTAAAGAAGTCTCTTGAAATACCTACTAATACCAATATAAACTGATGCGATAAAAGAAACTGCACCAATTTATTATAGTAAGTAAACAAGACCTCACCATAATCCTTACTGACCCGACGCAATTCGTACCGCGAAAATCATTTCCCCGACCCCAACCCTTTGTTTAAATTGACACAACTTTTGTTATTTATAAACCGATTTTTATTAAACAAATACGTATGTTAAGCGAGACATTTTTTTTGGTTCTATG
>DWGW01001017.1:0-12347 GCA_018247775.1 Udranomia orcinus
ACTATAATTGGACCTGATAAATTTTATCTCTAAAGTAATTTAATAAATTGTCGGTTATTTAGGGCATGGTTTGAATATTAGAAATAAATATACTCACACTAGTATTTTGTAATTCATTAATATCTAATGAAGAAATTTATCTTAGGTAGCTGACAATAGGATAATAGTTATATAATATTCATATACTTTACTTAAAATGACATGTTATTAAAAAGGTAAATAACATCAAACCTTAATTCGAGACAAAAGTCTGAACAGGTCCTCAACCTCGTCATTATCACTTGGTTTATAGGACTTGCCCTGGTCTACAGCCACTCCGGTGATGACTTCCCGGTAAAGAGGTAAGCCCATGGCGTCTGCATAAAGATCTATCCCCTGGTGTCCCACCGTTTGGTACATATAGCTATCCAGCTCATCTGCAAAGTGTAAAAATTCCATAATAATTTAAAAAAAAACATAATGTAATTTGGCAGTAACCCAAAGCTACATAAAATTATTTTAAAGCATGTGCAATGCAGTTGTAAACATGGCATATAGACATGTGGTTGTGAGTAATTTTTTAATGAATCCTTATATTGATATACTAGTAGTAGAAGTAAAAATGTTAAAATATGTACGCAGTAGATGGGGTAATGTGACGACAGTAACCTTTATGCTGGGGTTGGAGGTTGGCCAGAGCCACGATCGTGTGGCCGGCGGCGACGCACTGCATCATATTGTAACAGCTGTCCTTGCCACCGCTGATCAAGCCTACCGCTCTCATCTTGACCACGACTCAGTATCACCGACAACAAACCAATATCCGTTACATAACATACATTATAATTTGTGCAAAATTAACAATATCACTATTTCACAACACGCTGTCCGTCAAGACAACACCATCTTATCTAATACTAAATTTTAAAATAAATGTCTCGCACCACCTAGCTTCTACCTCTGATTGCTAGAGACATGTAATGCCGCATTTAATCATTATCTATTTTGATAACATTCTTGTTTTAGGAAAAGAAATTTACTATGAAAAAATCTTTCGCATCGAGATCAACAAATGTCAAATTGTTAGATGTTTGATATAGCGTTCGGAAATATTAACTAAATCTTAATAATGATTACGTGTTTAAAATTAAACAATTTTTAGTGACAAATAGATATTAATAATGTTATTTCTTTTTCACGTTCAGTAATTTGAACGTTTTAATTTTTAGTAATATTCTGTGACATTAAAAATATACAAAGTTGTAGAAGCGTTTATCTTCTATATTTATTTATTTTGTTTACGCATACATACAGAATGTCATATAATATACATTAATTTAAAATTGAAAAATGGCACGTATTTGACCTTTTTATCTTATTCCTATTCCGATCCACTCGAATCATTATGAATTGCGATCTCTAGGCATATTTAAATTTTCCTTATTTACATATTAATTCCGATTGTAAATGTATTATATAGATTAAACTAGTATAATAGAAGTTTGAAGACCGCTTCTTGTTCTGATCGAACCATACTTCCGAACTTTGATTTGCAGACATATTCCTCTTACATTCTTTGTTTTTTTTATCCCCCATGGTATTCTCAGGCATCACGATGGAAGACATCGGGTACTTTTATTCTTAACTTTTTCATGTTAACCAGTGAAGTGACATTCACTTGTGGGTTACTTTTTATTTTACGACTTTGTATTTTTGTATCATGACGAACAAAGGATTCAATAAAAGAAAATATAGAAATCAACGTTTTTAAGATTTTATGAAGATTAGAGGTACCTGTAGTTTAGTTATTAGATATCTACTAGGATAACAATTTTAATTGTATACTTCTATTAATGTCTTAATCAAATCGCATATTACATTACATTTACATTACGAACCACACGTCAGATATATTGCAAAGGTTCATTTTTAGGTTTTATGTTAATTCTGTGTAAATTATCCTTCCCTTCACGCTTATGTTCTCATCCGCTATCATAGAATAAGTCCAGTGTTTGAGGGCGCCATCTATTGCTTACAATGAAAATAACGATAATGTTCTTTTAATAACACGTAATTTCACGTATTTTTTGTAATCTAATATATTTTAATTGCTATGTAGAATTTAACCAAGTATTACAATAGTTATATGAAATGCTTTTAATGTATTTTTCTGGCAAATCATCTAAGAACATGTGTTACAAATGTTTTCATAAAGTCTGTATTCAAATGTTGCCAAAGCAAAAATGGCTTGAAAATATTAAAGAATATTTTCGTAGGATTTTATATGTAGAGTGGCTGGTATTAAATAGTAAATTCTTATATTAACATTTTACTTAATTACTAGAACAAAATGGTATTTTTATTACACAAATTAAAATGTATATACTGATAAGTTACCCAAAGTGAATGCCTAAGGTACAGACGCCATCGAATAAACTGTAACGTCTATAAGCTGGTTTGTCAAATTATTGATGCGGTGGTTTGAATCACGTTTGATTTGAAGTGCGAAGCTTCGTGTTTCGTTTTATTTTGATGTGTTTTTTTTAGTCAACTGCAAATTATAAATGGTCTATTAGGGAGTGCGTTTTACGTGTGCTATTAGTGGTAAAAGTGTGTAATTGATAATCATGGTTTTGGCCGAAAGAAGTAACGATGTACGAAACGGGAAGCGGTCGAGAGGGCCAAGCCCTAATGGCCATGGAAGCCCTGATTCAAGTTCTGAGGATGAAAATGGTAATTTCGAATGTACTAACGTTAAAAATATGTAACTAAATAAGATATACTTTTTAAGTGTTCATAGCTTAATGCTGTGCTTCTTGGGGGTGCTCTTGTCCATCTTGGAGTATTCTTACAATTAACATAATATTTTATATTATAACTATTAAAACTGCTTAATAACCTAATGTTTACGCTACCTGGTATTAAAGATAGCAGTCTCATATCATGCTTTATTTTTATGCTTTCCATCATCTGCCCTTATGCTGCGCTCATCTCATCACTACATATAACACGACACAAAGCAGTAGTGCCATTTGCAGCTGAGAAAATAAGAGTGGGTCGAGATTATCAGGCTGTGTGTCCTGAGCTGGAGCCAGTGGAGCAACGGAAGCCAGACTTGATATCAGATAGAGCATTGCTCGTATGGTCCCCCACTTCTGATATTATAGATTCAAAACGTAAGTTGACGTTTATTAATATCTTTAGTAGCAATCTTTAGTAACAGTTTTGCATTTTTTGAACTGTACTTTACTTCTAGTTGATGAATATATAACAACTGCAAAGGAAAAATATGGTTACAATGGAGAACAAGCACTTGGAATGCTTTTTTGGCATAAACACGACCTTAGTAGAGCATCCTTGGACCTAGCCAACTTTACGCCTTTCCCCGATGAGTGGACAGTTGAAGACAAAGTACTTTTTGAACAAGCATTTCAGTTCCATGGCAAAAGTTTTCATAGAATAAGACAGATGGTATGTTTAATTTATCTTTAATTTTTTTTGTCTTTTTATAGTTTTTATAATTAACTTTAATAATGTGACAATTTCTCGAATCATAAAACATTTTAATGCCTCGATAACACTAGTCATGGTCACTGCTTCATCAGGTGTAAGTTATACTGAGATATGCTGAAAAGGATGGTCATAGAAAAGTTATGGGTTTTAGTATCATTAACTGTTTTGGATAATATTTCCTATCATTATAGTTACATTTTAGCAGGAAACTTAAATGTTGATTGTTTTACCATTTTTCCTATTTTATACATATTTTTTGCAGTTACCTGATAAATCTATAGCCTCACTTGTTAAATACTACTATTCATGGAAAAAGACTAGGGCCCGTACATCTTTGATGGATGTCGTTGGTGAAGGCCGTAATGCTGCAGGGTCAGGTACAGGCAAGAAAGATTCAGTAGGATCTGAGCCTGGAGGTTCAGATAAGGAGTCTGACAATGATGAGAAGGTAATTTTAAGGTTTTTATATTGTGTATTAGCTTAAATGATTAAAATTAGCTAATAGTTTGCTCCTTTGTGTTTTGTGCAGTCTTTACCCTTTGTTTGTGTAGTATTTTATTATCGAAAGAGACAAAAATCTTTCTACTGTATGTTTGTAGTGTATCTGGATTGTCCAATTCTTTATTTGTCATTTTGATTTTCTGTATATAGAAATGCAGAGTAGTTGATGTTACAGTACCGGATTAATAAAAACTAGTGTCATGCTATCTAGTCCATCCGTTGATCCATCTCAGAACCTCATGACTAGATAAAAAGACAACATACTTACTTCTACATCTGCATGATGACACAAATTATAATAAATGCAAAAGGAACATTGAAGTTTATTTATACAGAGTAACCTGAGCTTGTGTTTAGGTGTTCTATTGTTATGTGATAGACATATGTTAATAATGACAGAAGTTGACTTGCCACCGGGGTATTGTCCGCGGAGGCAAGGCCACAGCTGCCGGCGGGCCCACGCTTCGCACCGGACAGCAGAGCGAGGTGGGTGCATCGCTTCCTCGCAATGAGTATGATGCTCTGTAACTGGATGTGAAATGTCTACTATACCCAACTATAATATTGTCTACTTATTTAATTGGTGTATAGTATCAATAACTTGCATTTATCAAACCTCTTGCGCAATGACTGATGAAGCTCCTGGTATCCTTAAAATAATAAAATGATTCACACCATTCATAGAGCTGCACCATTCATGTTAACTTTATGTCCTTTAATTTGCAATACTTTTAGTTTCGAAATAGTCAACATAGAATCCATTGCTTACCTGTATTCGGTTGTTTATACTGCTTTTGTAGTGTTTTAGCATAAATTACATTAATATAATGTATCCATTGTTTTTCTTTCTGTTTGTCATCATCATTCAGATCATTGTGTAGAAGTTTTATTTGGCTGTGAGGTTATCAAGATAATGTTGTAAACTAGAAATGAATACCTACTGTAATAATAGTCTTTAGTTCTATAGCAACTAATTGCGATTGTTCAAATGGCTAATCATTAAATGCTCAGATTACTTCATGAATGAATATATTTGGCTGCCTTTACATTGTGCTTATTTTTATAAACTATTTTACTGCTCTGCATTTTTATCTACCAACTACAACTACTACAATCATTTAACAATACCTGTGTATTGATACAGTCATTATGTGTAATCTGTTGTTTTAGTAACATATCTATATAGAAGTATATGTAATTACATTAAACATATGTTACTAAAGCACAAGACTATCATTCAATGTGACATTGTTATTTCAATTCAATCTCATATTATTGTTTAAAATTGACCAAAAACCAAGAATATTATATAATTGATAATTTATTAAACCCATTTGGTATGATATCCTATGTTACCCTTCCTTACATATCCTTCAGTCTTCCTGCATGCTTCCTTTAACAGCCCCATATAATACAGAGTCAAAATTGTTTGTGTTGTTCTAATGTGTGCAGAATATCATTTTATACATAATATTCTAATGGGTTTTTAAACGAAGTGTGTACAGCAATGTCGTCCGTTCCCAAAAGGTGTGTTAGGTGTTTGGTATATGGCAGGAATGTAAAGCATTGATTGGGGTTTAGGGCGAAGGCGGCGGCGAGGCGCGGTGCACTGTTTGCGGCATTCTGTGCAACCAAACGACGCAACACAACTCGCAGAAGTTGTGCCAGGCATGCCTCGTGCACGCCAGGTCGGTAACGATAACTTTCAGTTACATACAAGCTCACACTCGCTCACATATCATCGATCCCTTGTAATCAATTAGGCGTCTCACGTTTGTAGCTGCTTTTGCATTATTACGAGACAATAGAGAGATTTGATCAGTTGTGCGGTAGCAAAAATTTGGTTTCAGTTTACATTGACTCCTCATGGAGGTAACAGTTTCCGAAATCGTCACTTTACGATATGTTCATGTTCACTCGCGTGCGCTCCCGCTAACGGAACGGTGGAAGTGATATGTGAGCGACTACCTCAACATTAACGCTAGGCTCCTCGCAATTTTGTTTGCATGTAAGCATATCTAGTCCCCTCACATAGTGTTGGATTTGAGCTCGATCGAGCCCGAGGACAGTTGTTTGAATGTACGCGGTGATGTGACAGACGAACCGGCACCATGCGGCCGCTCTGTGGGCCGTCCGGCCGGCGCGGGCCCGGCTCGAAAAACCAACGGTACAAGCACCGGCTGCCGCGAGGCATTTACATCAATCACGACGATCTCGTCGCCATGGCCACCGGCCCGCAGCCCGGCGACCCTCCGCAGCCCGGCCTTATCAATCAGGGCGAGGCCATGCTCAAAGCTATGGATAGAGAAATTATTTCCCTCAAGAGACAAGTAAGACGCAACCCGCCAGATCCATTGACGCTATGTAGCAACGATGCGACGCGCATTCTCACTCTCGCATTGCTAGCATTGCGCGCCGGCTCCGCACTCGCGCGGCTGCCGGGCTTGTTGACCGTGGACGTAACCGTTAACGCGACACAATGTGACAATGAGAATGCCGTACGTAATTTTAACTTTTCTTTCAAAAATAGTCTCTAAGTTTATACTTAGTGGTCATGGAAATATTACGATACCATGCTAGGTGTATTTTTAACGAAATGTATTCTGCACACATTTTATAGCGTTTAGCTGTTTTATTTTGTTACAAAAATTTTATTTAATTATATTTATGCTTCGATTTAATTTACCAGGAAACATTCTATTGCCATCGTAGTATTGTTTAGATCCTATCATATTCCCATTTTGTTATGTAGCATTTTGGATAATCCAGATATGCACTTCCTATTTCCGCCACCTTATCTTGCGTTATGCGAATTGAAAGTTTTTCATTGAGAATAAATTTCCAGGTTCAACAAAATAAACAACAGTTGAGTGCGATGAAACGCAAGGTTGGGGATGCAGGCGTTGAGGAATTCCGCCCCGGGGAGCCGCCCGCCAAGATCAACTCTCGCTGGACTAACGACGAAATACTTATGGCGGTCACGGCGGTTCGGAAATATGGTAGGGATCTGTTTGGATGTAACGCTTTCGAGTAATACCGAAAGCATTTTAAGGTTCAGCTATTCTGCATTTATTAATATCAAAGATTGCGTCTAGCGAGTTAAATTATTGCATTGAATTTCTCTGAATTCTTCATCTCGAACATTGACCACACTTACAGCAATTTTATTGTTATTTTGTGTATAGGTAAGGATTTCCAAGCTATCGCCGAAACCCTGGGCACGAAGTCCGAGAATCACGTACGCACCTTCTTCATATCATACCGGCGACGATATAATTTGGACGCAGTAGTGCGTGAACACGAAGCTGACCGTGGGAACGCAAACCATGTTCAAGCTGGTAACTAACATTTTTTATAACATAAAAAACTACACCTCATGGGCTAAGGTCTAAGTACGAAGTCGTACGTATATGAGTAACCGAGGAAGATTGTCTCGCCTTTATCGACAAAGGCACACAACCAACAAAATTTTAATAAAATTTTCTAATATCAGCTATTACTTATATCTGCTTGCAAAATGCTGATCGAAATGTTGTAAGATTTAAAAATATTGGCTTGTCTTGATTTTCACGTCTACATAAACACAAACATTTTGAACAAGTCATTAATCAAATCATTCATCAATATCCCAATAAAACATAAATGTTATAATTTTTTCATTGTGTTAACCTCTTTGCTCATTTTAGGTACGACAAGCGCAGAAACTACCGAGAATGACGGCGACAATACCAATAACACAAGTGCGACACCACAAACTGCCAACAAAGATGATAAAGTAAGTCCTTGTCTTATCACTTGCCCCACTTACTTAATATCACATTTTTCAATACAGCCAGCGCTTTAAAACGGACGACGCCGTTTGTAAAACACGGAATCATACAAATTTCCTACGACGTATACATTGTAACTTAACACTAATATGACATTATGATCATGTAAGCTGTCCGCTAAAATAAATGCACCACGTTGTAGATGGAGGTGGACAGCGAGGGGCTGGCTATCGGCACGTCGGCCGAGCAGGCGGGCGCGCCCACCACGCCGCCCAAGCAGAAGGCCAAGTGATGCCCGGGAGCCCTTCCCGTTTTAAGCAATAACGTAAAGGGTCAAGGTCTTCAGTGGGCGTTTTTGAACTGAAACATCAAGGAACAAATATTCGTATCGTTTTGAATAACGCGGGTTATAAGGTTTTAAATCAATCTGACTACCCTTCGATGAATGGATCTCTTGAGATTTTTTTACTATATTTTTAATAGCCGTGCCGGTGTATTGAACTGTGTGACTGTGTGTAAATTCAGTTTTGCTTTTGATCCATGGAGACATTAGTGGTCACTTGACATTGAATAGCTATGTGACATTGAAAGACACATTGAATCAACATGCCATTCATATCAGTGATTTAAGTTATTCTTATACTATACTATTCTGGTTTCAATTATCTTAAATAAAAAATAAATAGAGTACATCGTAACCGAGATGGGCCAGCGACTCGCCTCATTGTAGTTTTAAAATAATACATAAAATATTTGAATAATATTGCTCACCATTTTAGAGCACTCTAGTTTGATATAGTTTAGGATACGGCAATTAATTAACCAACAAATTATGTATAATTTCACAGCACATTCAATATCTATGATACAGTTATGTACATACATTGATCACTCAGCTAATTTATAAATTACGTCCATTTTATCAAAAGATGTGTCGGTTTTCAGTTAATATTGATAAAATGAAATAATGACAACATGACAACTTTAAAATATTTTTAAGTATTATAAAATCCCAGCCATTTTAATATAATAACATGTAATCTGTAATACTAAGGTTCCATTAGCATATAAGTGTAAATTGTTTGATATAATGTTAGATGGCAGGTATCGGATTCTAATATTAGGATACATAGTGTGTCATTAAGGTGCTGTGAGCAGATGTAAAACTTGAAGAGGAAAGGGGTTATTTAATTTAGAAACGACAACCATTACTACAACATGATTAAAGTAAATTATCGCTAATAATTCGAAGGAATCATAACATACAATAAAAGTCTTGTTTAAGTACTAAACACAGTACAAGTAGAAAATAAGTAAATTATTCTCGAACATCATTTATTGATTCGTTTTTTTATTCCTTTCATTGTGCCTATTATAATATCTAATGTACTAACGATAATAGTCCTATATTAGAATTTCTAGGGTCATAAATATATTCTCGACATAAATTAAAACAGGTTGTTCCAAAATTCTTATGATTTACTCTCGAACGATCATGTCATATGTCGGAACTATTTCACGTTTATTTATATTTATTTAAGGACATCATTTTACAAACTTGTAGTACATTAATGTGAAAAAATTATCACATGTACTACCTGTTTTAAAAAATCACATTGGCACATTTGTAAAAGTATCCTTTGCATACCATCTCAAATAAATGTAAATATAATTAAATGTAATGGTGCAAGTGACAATGTTCAAGGAAGGTTTAAACGAGATAGTGACTATGTTAATAATGCCCATTGTCTTATTTACCGAACGAATGCTTAGGATTCAAGCATAATTATGTTCCTAAATACGACTCTGAGTATAACCACGTGTGGTTTGATTAAGAGTATCAGTATACGCTTTAGGAAAGCATTATAATCGTGACTTGCAATTGTATATAAATATTTTTAAGATATAATTATGCTATTAGATTAAAATGCATTGATTATTCTCTACTAATACTAATATCCTATTAATATACAATACATTTATTATGTAGCTTTTAAACTTGTTAGTATCATGCTTGTCTGACTTACATTAGATTTTGTAAGTCCTTGTCCATGCTATATCAGTTAAAGGAGACGGAAAATATTATAAACGACCAACAGACCTGATGTATTAATTGAAATTGTTTATAATCGAATCAATACTATTAATTGGATTAGATGAAGATTAAAACTTTATTATTTTATATCTTGAAATAAATTTTATAGGATTTTTCAAGACAAATATATACTGTGTCCGTTTACTCATAATCATTTCTTCGCCATATATTTTTAGAGAGAAGATAATAATTTAATAATGAGAGAGAACATTATAATGTAATTTAGTTTTTTATTCCCTCAAAATTGTGGCTTTTCATTGTATATTATACATGATCTCCTATTAAATCTGTATATTATGATGTGTGATAGTGTTTAAGAACTATAATGTTAAGTCTCATTTTTACCATTGAACACTTGCCTTTAAAACATAATTCATATTAGGTGTATCGAATTGTATACTCGCATGCTTAGAACTACTACATACTATATCAGTGTAGGTCTTTTTGAAGTATGTTCATAAATATATATCTATAGAAATAGTTTTATATTTTCAGTATTTAAGAATATAGCATATAGAAAGTCCATCTAGCTCTTATGATTTTAGTGTTTTTTTGTTTCTAAGATTAGTGACTAATTGAAGTTGAGTGACTAACGGTAAATTAGATAAGTTGTTTAAGATTTCATTGACTGAGGATTTTTAAATTGTAACATAACTTGTCTTGCAGTTATTACTAGTACTAGCCATCGAAATTTAATATAATTTTTTTCAGAACTTCTTGGGACATAATACCTTATTTACATGTAGAGACAGCCTGAATTGATTTATACAATACATTGGTCCACAGTCAACTTGATTGTAGTCTTTATTCCTTTTATAATATTGTATTGTATTTCTTAATATTCTCATTATATTTCGATGAGTTCAGTCACCAATTGCGTGAATGAAATATTCATATTGCTCCGGTTCAAAGTAACTTTTGGTAGGTACAGAAATATATTGTAGGAATAATGTTAATGTTAAATAATAACAATATTTTTGTACCCGTGAAAAACACCTCGGCACATAATTATTGCAAGAAATGGTGTAAAATAATTAAGCATATTACATATTAATTATTTTTAAATTTTATTCTAGTTCTTAGGTTTTCTTAATGTATTAATAATATAACATAAAACACAGTGGCTTATAGAATTATCATCGATACTAGTTTTAATATGAATCACAAATGAGATGAGTAATTTCATATGTTACTGAGCCGAAGATGTGGTTACCGATATTATGATCATAGAAAGTAAATTTTGTTTCGCCCCTTTGTATATATATATTTTCAAGCAGGAATCACGAGATTCTGAGGACATAGATACATAAAAATAATCATTGCCTTTACATACTGTGTACGCAACTAAACGTTCCTGCAGTTTGAAGAGTGCTGTGATGAAAAAATTAAATTCTAATCAAGTATCTACAAAACAATTAAAAAGGAAGTTTATCATAAGGTGCGTTCACACTATTCGTTATCTCTCGGTAAAAATTGGTGAAGTAGAAACTCCTTATTGAATACTTCTGTATAGCCCGCCTATTTTCATACCTTTTCGAAATGTCCTACATTGTAAGCTATCGTTATGTAGGACTATAGTATTGAAATAAGTTAGATTGCTGACTATTATACATTTGAGTTAGTAAATAATTAAATATATATGAGTGTGCTCATCAGAGTTATTGTGATATAATTTAACTTTTTATCTTGATGCGGAAAACGTGTGTGAACGTGCCTTATACCCATGCGCGTACGCAGGCCATTTGAAAAAGTTTACATTGATTTACCTTTAGTTAGTAGGCAATTAATTGGAATCAACGTTTTACAGTAATATTTGTTGAACATTCTTGTCTTTCTGGTACCTATCGATTCAGATTCCATCCGCCTAAGATGTGAGTTAAATCTTATTTTTAATTTGTATATATTTTTTTTGTATTTTAATTTTATACGCAGTAACTTAGGGAATAGCGTATTATGAAGTATAATAATTTGACATGTGTTTAATTTTAGTCTGTTTGGGTAATGGGTTTAATATTATAGGGGCGCCTGTAAATAACAATATAAAAGTCAATCTTAATAACATCTGGCTTGCATTAAATATAATAATATAAGTGTAATTTACAAATTGTGTTAGGTCGAGCTAACCACTCCAAAGAGATCCACACAATAAAGTCATCTTATTTATTGATGCTAATTAGAGCTAGTAGGAATTTATTACAGAATTAAATTATTTTTTATTAGAATTAACGTGTTCTGTATATTAAGCATATCAATCAGTTACGGTTTAAATGAAGTGTTCTTTTAATTAAGTGAAAGCTCAAATAGCTGCTGTTTAGTACCGTGTTCTGTTTAATACAGGCTTGTCGGCAGTATTTTTTAAAACGAATATTATGTTTCTTTTTTACATTCAGCTAGTTTGAATTTAAGAATATTTAATAAATAAGTATGCATTATAAACGTCTTTTATTTTATTATTTAAACACATGTCCATAGCTTTTTTTTATTTTGTT
>DWGW01001018.1:0-12347 GCA_018247775.1 Udranomia orcinus
CGCTTGGACCCTCTCACCTACACGTATGGGGCCGCGCCTTCATCATTACCTATTTATAAGTAACTCTACGTGTTCACCCGATTTCGAGCCAAAATCCAGTTTAACTACACCTGTCCTGTTTATCTAGTTACTAGTCGTTTTCCGCGGTGTTACCCGCCTATAAGATCTTCTACATATTTGTGGTTTTAAGGTATGCAGCACATCTATGTTGTATGTCTTAAGCTGTTTAAAAATTTGTATTTAGAATGTAGGTATGTAGTCTGGTTCATTTAAACAAATGACAATAGAATAGAATAAATTTGAATTCATATATTTTTTTTAAACCAAAAGGAGACCTTAGTTCTCAGTAATCAACAATAGTATACTATATTATGTATGTCCTACATTAATTTATGGAACTCACCACTTCTTTTGTTACAATGTTTCGCAGTTAAAGCGACAAAACAGACGTCTTTCCATTTACTATTATAATATAGATTTCATTTCTGTCTCTAATTATAGAAACTCGTCGATTTTATAAGTTATGTCTAAGTTTCTCTATTGAGAACACGCAAGTAAAACGGACAACTTACTTCTCATATTTAGAAGTGATTTCCGGGCAAGATGGCCTGGAAGTGCGCATTGGTAAGAAGCTTTAAAGTTACTCTAGAACACTTCACGTTGAGACCGCAAGCAGTCGTGCCTACTTCGATAGTGTCTGAGGTCACTCAGAGAACTTAAGGAACACCACGCAAGGGACCGGCGAAGCTTCCTATTGATAGCAAGCTTTAGCGGTTACATTAAAGTTATTTTTATATTAAGTGTATAATGTAATAAATAAATAATATAATCTATAATATATTAAATTATTTTAATGTAATCAAATTCTATTCGGATGAAGAAGAAATCGATTCCACCGAAGTCAACATGGACACTCCAAAAAGTGTAAATAATAAATAAATTAATATGCTGACGATTAATGTACTCGTATCTTTATAATTTATTTCAGGAACGAACATAACGATAATTATAAAATAAATCTAGTTTTTTTTGTAGTATAATACGCAGTGGGTCACCGTGTAGTACGTTTCTTAGTGTC
Organism: Udranomia orcinus; assembly: GCA_018247775.1. Taxonomy (NCBI): domain Eukaryota; kingdom Metazoa; phylum Arthropoda; class Insecta; order Lepidoptera; family Hesperiidae; genus Udranomia; species Udranomia orcinus. The sequence goes on from DWGW01001018.1 coordinate 1,079, forward strand.
TTCCTCCACGTATCGTGATAATACATAATATGTACCTATATATTAATTTCGTATTACAATCCATATTTCTAGAATGGATGTTTTTATCAGCGGAATCGCGATTGCCCCATATTCTTATATTTGTACAGAAATGTACATTTAACGTCATTTGTTGCGGATTTCGAATATTTCATGTAATTAAACAAATTCCATTCTAATGATTCCATACTTACGTATAGAATAGTAAAGAAAGTATAGCAATTAAGGGAAACCTATAATTAATGTATAACTTAATAGACCTAACGAAAAACTAACCATCGACGAAACAATAGATAGACGATATAAATAGATATACAATGTATCTGTTTCTTACCGAGGTTTAAATATAATTAGCTACTCTGATATTCAATATACAACTTAACCCAAGTTAATCCTCAAGAGTTTCACAAGGAGGCCTAGATTGTTATTACATGTATCAAACTTTCAAATCCTCAAACTTTCCGTACGATTCTCGCATGCTTAAAATAAACGAAGGTAACATGATAATGCTTCTTATAAAGCCCTCGAGAAAAGCCTTCTTTATGGTATGAAAACTTTTAATATATTTCATGAGTTGAATTCGTGACGGATCGTGCGAATTCCGCATATAAAATTAGAAATCTTATAAATACAAACCTTCTTCTGTAATGATAGTATTGATCAAATTTCTAATAATTTGATCAAAAAAATTGCCACACTTAATTTACTATGGAGAAGTATAACCTATTGGTTTGCACCTATCCACGGAAATAAGACAAAAAGATGAATACAAAATCATTTGTGAGCATAAATGATTTTATTTTATGTTTTGAAAACTTAAACGTAAAAATTCAAATAAACCATAATGGCCCCTTGTAGTATAATATATTTTGTATACTACGAAAACAATTCGATTCAACAACAGACAAACTTTACTTACTTAATCCAAGTTTAATTTATACCTTTACATGAATGTCAAAGGGTTATTAAATGGAGGCCTTTGACAACGGCGCAATCTACATAATATCTACATACGTGTGTGTTCACTTAATGAATACAACCATTGAAGTGCTGTGTTCAATGTTTACTATGTGTGGCTTAATACTTATTAATACGTTTTTGTACTGTGAGAGGAATTTGAAGTTATTTTTCATCAACCGTCAGCCAATATAAGTCCACTGCAGGACATACATAGGTCTATCCCTAGGCGCGCCACTGAGTCCTTTCTTCGGCCCTTCGCATCCAATTGGTTCCCACCGTTCAATTTTCATTATTTGTTTACATTGAATTACGTAAAATAATGAATAAAATAATACGTTCGTATTTGAGTAAAGATTCGTATCAATCACGGCTACGAATTAAATGCCGTAAAATATCATAACTGTATGGCCAATATTAAATGATGGTTATATGAAATTATTAGTGAATAGTGAATATGAAAAAATGGTTTAAGATTATGTAACGATCTACGAGTATGTAGTTCTTTGGTAATTCCCTCGTACTTTGCAAACCGAATTTATTCCTTTAATATCGTTATGAAAATACATAAATACATTTTTTTAATGAAGAGTTCCTAGTAAAACTTGTTAGTCAATATTTATTAATTTCAATTATTATAAAAAATTACCTATGTTTGATAATAAATAATTTAAGGCATTAGAAAATTTATGTTTTGACTTGTGTTAATCTCTCCTAACCCAAGAATTTTACAAGGTTTTGAGGACTCCCACGATTTCAAGAATATGTTAGAAATCTTGCTTCAAATATAATTCGTAAAAAGTTATAAGCGAGTTGCTAGGGTCAAACGGCAATTTTCCTCAAAACTTTTCTCGAATGGAAAAGAATAGGTAGCCAATCTTCTGACTTCTGCGGCGAATGTCCTAAGGCTGTGCAATTTAATGAGCTTTTACATCAACGTGAAGTTGTGGTTTTCGATGTTTTCTTTTTTCACTTTAAGGTACTTATGTTTATCTTAAAACTTATAAAAATTACACTTTTCATGAGAAAGTATATTAGTATAGACAATCGTTTATTAAACAAAACAAACCCAAATCTTATAACAAAATTCATCTCTGAATTTTCTACTATAGTAAAGCAAATGAACCGAACTTTAAAAGACTCGACTATCTACAAGTCGTAGTCACTCGGTTGTATGTAATGCCTTTATGTATCTATGCTAATTGGCTACTAACTTGCCAGAGGCAAAGATTATTAGTTTAGACGAGGAGGCGTCTCTCCATAAATATATTGTCGTGTTCTGAACTTTAAAGGTCACGAAATTGTTAGTCAGGTTAAGAATAGCGTAACAAAAGATAAATGTATTTACTGCGGGACTAATAAAATATCTAAAGTACATATATATACTTACAGGACTACATATCTTTTGTAGATATCGTAATAAAGCGTGGGCGCCATAACGACGCGACTAACTGGCGTCTATCAAAATATTGGTGGCGCTTCTCTAAGAAAACTACGCTCTCTAGCTTCATCCCTAAGAAGAAAGATCTGCTTTGGTATATTCGGTAGATTTTACATACCGTACAACATTGTTATATAATTTTAATCATTATTATTGGTTTTGTTATGGTGAGTTTCGTTGGGAAGTAAGTGAGTTACCACCAGCTGCTACCATAATTTACCTAATGACCCATTTTCACTTTCAAAAAGAGGGCACGGCTTGTCAGTAAACGCGATATTTCCCTGCCGTGTGATACCCTTGACGTTATTTCGTTGTTACAAAATAATAGACTGATAATGTTCCTATGTTTTCTATTAGACAAACATGTTGTTGAGTAGTTCAATGCACTTTGGATAAACACTTATTGGCTCATGTAATCTGGCGTTAATTATGGCGAGGAAAAATGATCAGGATTTTTCATCATATAAACTTGAATATAAAAAGCAAACAAGACGAATAGGTATTTAAATGGGATTTCGCTCTCGTTGATAAAAAAAAACATTTTTTTCTACCCAATAAAAGTGCAGTATGAGAATCGGTTGACTAGTTAATATGACCGTAACAAACCTACATATTTATAACATTAGTTAGGATCATTGAGAAGAAAATAAAAAAAGATTCTATTGAAAGGACCATAATTCGAAAGTTCAAACCGACAAGATCAGCATTTTTTTCAGAAAAGTGGCAATTACGTTACAACGAGCGTACTAAAGTTTAAAATGGAAGAAAGCGGGCGGCTAGTTTTCAACTTCGCAGAACTCATTTAGGGGCTTAAGTCGGCTCTGCGTTCGAACAAAGAGCTATCCCAGCCACTTACTACTGGAGTACACGCGGAAGTTTTGTACAGGTACCTGTCGACCTTTTCGACATGGAGACGTAGTTGAGAACAATTAATTATCTACCTACTAATATATACTATTGTATAATATTAATATATACTAATATATAATTATTTTCACAACGAACATTTAATATCATGGGGTCGTTAACGACTGGAGACATAACTCAAAAATTCAATTGTTTACAATATAAAGCATAGTATAATTTTGCAGATTTTTGCATACATTTTAATTTATTTTTATGTAGAGCATAACTAACTTATAGATAAACTCCTGTTTTTTTTTTATTTATTCATAACATTCATTTAACAAATATTTATATAGGAAGCATTGCAAAACCGTGTTCCGGTTTGTCCGCAAGCCTGGTTAGGAGTTTATAGCAGATGCCGAATCTATTTGATAATCTGTTTGGACCTCATCTCCACTTTCCATATATGGTACTAGACTGTGTTGAATGGTAATAGGTGACTAATTAATATTACTTAGTCATTAACAAATTATATGAGGTCCTTAGTGTTCTGTTAGTTAACTCAAATAAAGGAACTGAAGGAATAATTTAGGTTTAAGAATATTCCTTTCCTTTTAATACAAGAGAGCTCAACCCATTTTAACTGTATAAAAACCCTGTTCGTTATAAACGCCTTGACATTAAAAGTGCTCGCCATGGGATTTGGGAGCCCCGTCCCGTGAGTCAGCTGTATCGAACTGTGCAGGCTGCCAACTCACTCGTCTCAAGGTCGCGGTATGCAGCATTTTTGTTAGCAGAATGATTGTGGTTCCTAATTTATTCCGTGGTAAGATGCATTAATTTATCATGTAAATTTAATAGTAAGGCATTTTCGCGCAAGGCATAAAGAACATGCAACGGTAACACCGAGAAGGTCGTAACTACGTCAAATTTCTAGATTAAGTATTAAAATAATAAAACAAGCAACTAGCATGCAATTATCTTTCTTCGTTAAATAAGTTTGGATTATAAATGTATGGATATTAAATATTTGAAGATTATTTTTGAAGATAATTGCATGATCCTATTACCGAGGAATAGTCGAGAAGAGTCATGCGCCTTAATTCTACAAACGTGTTGGGCAAAAATTATGGATTGACCGTTAGGATGCCCCGAGATCTCTTCATGAGAGCTAACATATTAACAGTGTAAGTGTTATGAGTATAAGAATTTTGTGGATTTTATGAATTTGGCAACCTACCGCGAAATAGTGCGGCGGATTGCATTTGTTAATGAATTGTCATTGAATAAAATAGAAGCTTGCCTACATCAGAGAAAAAATGGACTTGATTCGCGCAACCAAATCTCGGGACGCAAAGAAAGGTGGAAAAAGATTCTTTCGCCTCAAACCAAAGGGTTAGTGGAGTGAAATGAGCAAGGGCTAATGGTTCGTGAAATGAAATCGTTCACGTAGAAATATTCCGGGCGCTGGGAATTCAATATCTTGTTGCGGTGAAAACATTCTATTTCCTAGCGGCTACGTCCCGCGGGGCCAAGTGAAAGCGCAGGAACCTTTTTATAAAATACGCCGTCTGGTAATTCAAAATATGTGTAATATATAGACCAAAGGCCCGCGGCTTCGTGCAACTGCGTTTCATATATCTTTGACTAGAAAATTTCGCAAAACTTCAATCTTTGATCTGTCAACGTACTAGGAAAAGGGATTTGGTATTTCTCTCTGTGGGAAATCCTTCGAAATATGTATCGTGTAGCTTGGAAGTTAGATGGCAGCTTTTTATCCAATCTTGCCCTAGGTACATAATCAAATCAGCTATTTCTTAGATTAAAATCGAATACAGCGCCTTTCGATCTAACTTAACGATTTATTGCCTTGCCGTTTTGCTAGGCGGACACGAGTCTACTAGGTTTTATTGAGAAAGTCTGAAGAAAAAATATATGGGCATGTGAATATAGCCCTAAAATAACTCAGTACAAGGTTTTTGATAAATATATAACCTATATATTAATATGGACTTCACAAATCCACAGATATGGAATCCACAACGCCAGATTTACTTAAATATTAAATAAAAATGAAGTGAGTTTTTACTTGTTTTAATATATCAAGACCAGACTAATAAAATAGTACAGATCTTACGCAAACTCCTTAGGCTTGTGCCCCACCAGACTCGGCACGCGACAGTTCCTCCTGCCAATCTTCCCGCGCAACCCAAGGCGTGTTTTATCTAATTTTTGGTTACGGAACCGATGAAGCGATTACATTATATAGCTTCGCGTTTGCATCATTGATTTGAAGAATGAATGAAGCCACAATCTTGGCATTAGCGAGGGAAGCCTCAGTTTGATGTTATTTATTTTGTTTATTCTCTTTAACTGAAACGCTTGTTTGTAGTATGCTGGATGAAATAACGTTTGCACAAGTGCGAACTGTGTGCAAAATATGTAATATGTAGAAATTTTAATTTCACCACTTTTTTTAAGGTATTTTCGAAGAACTTTATTATATCAATCTTATAAAATATAAAAACCATCATCACTGACATCTCTTTTTACACATTATACAACATGTTTTTTAACAGAACAAGACGTTTTGATTTTTTTTAAATATATCGAAATCCCATTACCTATAACACTAGATTCTGAAATGAAACATTATACGACAATTTACCTGGTTAACAAAAAGCTTTTTCGCTATAGCCTTAAAAGCGGACATTCTGAAACGTGTCACTTATTTTTACAAAATAGATTAAGGTCACCGGGTCACGACTGTTTGTTATCTGTGATACCCCTTCACGCAGATTAAATAGATTAGGAAGGACAAAAAAGATTCAACAAAGCGAAACTTGGATCAATAGAAAATAAAAAAAAAAAATTTGCGAACAAATTCAAAACATAATGTGTGTGTTCTTTTTTCAAATTATTTTAAAGTCCTAATTTTATGGCGCGTGTTTTGTTGTATTGTCGTATAAGGGTCCCTTATCCCTTGTCCCTTTAATTGTGAGGGAGGGGATCGATAAAGTGTGACATTGTGTGACAGGGAGTGGGGAGGGGTTCTAAATATCATGACGTCATATTCCAAAATAAATAGTACCAAAGATAATCAAAAAATACGCTTAAAAACCACACGAACTAAAAATATTAAATATTTTTTTAACGAAATAATTTTATAGTTAATGAATAAATAGTTATTGTAAAAATATGTGATGTCACATTAGGGGTTCAAAGAGTGACCAGCTGTAACAAGGATGGCCTCTTAGTAGTAATTACGATAGAATATCACTCCTACATTCACGCACAGAGCACATACTGTAACATCAACATCGCAGCTCGTTTGCGCTACGACGCGGTATCCAGACATAAATATCTTTGTTTCGTGTATCGTCTGGCGAAACAAAAATGACAAGTGAGTGTGCCAACGGCAGCCTTTTCATATCTTTTCATCTCAGTGCTCTCGCCATGAGAGCCCTCTATCCTCTTAAACTCTTATCCTCTGCTTTCTACACAAACACTAGCTCAGCTTGTATTTTCTATGATAGATATTTTTAATACAGTGACCTAACGACACGACAGAAGAAATGTCATCTAATACAGATAAAAAATATACAAATCTTAACGTGTCAGCAACTTTAACGTTTTTATAATCTTCTAATACTTGCAAAATACTATTAATTACCCATATTGTTTTTGACTATTATAAACTATACAACTTACGAGTCGTAAGTACTCGTATATGTGTCGAAAAACGTTGTTCATTCTACTCCAAAGATAATTAGCGACCTCCACACCTTCCTTGCCCCAGGGTCTCCAGATCTCTAGATCCGGTCCTGTTTGTATGCTACCTTATGGAAACGCAAGAGAATTGCAAGAATTTATTGCGATCCTACTCGATGAACCAGGCATACCGTATCTGGTTGACATTCTACGGTCATGTATGGACGTCTTCCTTACGTTCGTACAGTACAGTTCGTGGATGTACATCCATGGAATGGAATGCTCTGCCGTGTTTGATCCCTGACAGTTACGACTTTCTATTCACGGCGGAATTAATAGATATCGCTTAAGTTACAGTACTAAAATGCCTTAAGTTGTGAAGTAACAAAATAAGCAGCTATAATACTATTTATTAAAAAGAAAGATTTTTATGTATGCCAGTATGGCTTATGGAGTACTTTATAAACAAATAAGTAAGATGTAAATCTCATGGAATTATAATTTAATTGGATTGACGAAATTGTGGGCCCTTTAGTGCTCCAAATCCATCCATCTTTTTTGCAGCATAAGATAGAACTATAATGAATAGGTATAATATATAAATTATATTATATTCCTCTTCGTTACAGTTAAAACTTATAATAATGATCGTGCAGCAAGTTATCGTATTACTAATAAAGACAACAATAAAATTACAAGGAATACAATAAAAATAGCCAAAACTAAGTCAAATGAGTGTTCACATGTTTCTTTTGCCCGTACCTTTTTATTTTATTCTAACAAGTAATGTGTTTCGGAATCTTTTTATCTCATATCATCTACACTAATTGTGCTGACGACACTAACGATCATCTAGGTGTTGGCTTATTCTGAATCATCAAGGTCAATTAATTTATATTACCTAGTGACTTGCTGCCGGCGGCTACTATTCTTACTTATTACTAAGATAATACCTAGGTATTTACGCCTTTTATCAAAGAGATAAAGTAAAATAGAATAAAAGTTTTTACACTATTTTAAATCATGATGCACAGTTTTGGTGCACAATCCACATTAATCTATGTATGTTATTTAAATCTAAAAAGCGACTAGACGAGTTAATATAGCCATTTTTGTAAGTAGTAACTTGTCCTAAGAACTTGTATAAGTTTTTAACGATACTCGTGAGAACGGGTTAAGCTGTGATACTGTGTGAACCGAACCTGCCTATGGAAGTATTACAAACTTACTACTTACTTATAAAGTAGGTACTATAATTATACGTATAAGAGTGTAAGATGGATATAGACTAAAATTAAAAAGTAATTCTGCCAAAATACTGGCTGGCTATATTTTTATTATCTCAAGTAATTTTTATAATATAATGTAATGTCTATGAACTATAAAATGTTAAATACTTTTTTTAAATAATTACATCAAACACAAATAGGATAACATAAACACACACAAAACAAAATATAACAAGATTTTTTTATATAACAGAAAGTAGTGCAGCGATTAACACAAAATATTGTATTTCAATAAATACGAGAAAGGAACGGAAAACAAAATAGGTGTCGTCGTCCGATTACCGACCTTGGCTGTTTAAAATTCTCGATTCAAGCACAAGCCACTAGGTTGCGTCGCGGTCGTCGCGGCCTTGTGACGTCACGTATCGCGCCTTCGGATCATCACACCGGCTTGGCCGCGAGCGAGCGCGCGCGCACAACGATCCTGTTCAACTTTTGTTTGTTTTTTTATTACACTACACGTATACGACAGTTAGACAAACGAAAAGTAAAAGTGCATAAGTGTTGTGATTGTTTACGATAATATGATGTCGAAGTGAAGTGAATTTGCAGCACGAAATTAATCATATAAGGATTCTCACCACTTTTTCGTGCGAACAGAGTAAGTTAATCTATTAATCTAAAACAGTACAAAACATTGCTTTGCCAGCGACGCGATGCTATCATACGGGATTGTCTTATTGCAGTATACTCTTTCTTGGAGTTTCATCCTTTTACGATCGTTTAAGGCTACTTTAAAGTTAGTCATAGAAAATAACTAATGTTCGTAGGCGGTGATCACTAAAAAATATGTAAGTCGCAAGCTCGTATGCAGCTCCTATTTAATATAGCGTTTAAAAATTTGTTTAAGATATCTTTTCCAGCAGTCTAATTTATCAAACAATGACTCATAATTAAAATTCCTACGCTTGCCTCCAAGCTATGTTATATAAACGCAACAGATTGGTAATTTTCAAAAGTTAAGGGAGGCAGATTAGACAGCTTAATTAGATTACGTACCTACCGTAAACAATTTAAGAAGGTACCATTTCACTTTTGTGACGTTTTCCTAATTTTAAACTTTGCCCTCTGCAGTTAATTATTTTCTCGCCTTTGAAGTAATAAGTTCGAGGCAATCCACTTCCACTCCGTTACACTTGAGTCGCGGCGGGCAGGTGTAGGCAGACCAGTGACCCTTAAGGATAACTAGTGGAACGGATTCGCGAAAAAATCACTCATTTACGTGTACCACGGACAATATGTTTGTTTACCAAAAACTAGTTTTTATCTGCGACTTCGCTCGCGTCATTTTCTTGAATACGAGGCGCGAAATTATCTTTTCTGTTCCCCAGTAACAGTAGGTATTTTTTTCTGGGTAGGAGGCACCTTGTGTTTTTTTTTTCTGTATCCTTGATAATGGGTGGACAAAATTTCATGATATGAGTAATGACTTTTACTTACATACAAGTTTCTTTTTTTTTCAAGTTTCTTTTGTCACAGTATTAACAAAAGTTAAATTCCGAAGATAGTATAAAATCAGCCAGAATATTTGTTTGAATCTTGTGATATTTTCACTTACATTATATTATAACAGACTGATTAATACTAAGGCAGATAAACTCTTACAATGGATAAAGACAATAGGTGCTTGGTATAAAGATTGTTATTTAAACCGATAGACAGGCGATAGACAATAGGCAATGGAGATCGTTGTGCTCTTCCCAGGCTGCGGTAACAACGGTACGTTGAACGTTGACCTCTGTTGCATAGAAACGTGAGAAAAATCAACATAAGCTGTATTTATGATATGAACTACAGTGAAACTCTTAAATTCTCGACTTCTAGACTCGAAACTCAAAACAATTACGTTATAGATTAAGGATTTTTATTATTGTATACGAATGGGTGCTTGTATACAAAGCTCAGTTGAATTATTTATTTATTCTTTATTGACCAACAAAAAAGTGGCACGAAAGGCAGACTTAATGCTAAAAAGCATTCTCTACCAGTCAATCTTGACGAGGTGCAGAAACAATGAAGGCGGTATAGGATAAAAATACGGTAGATAAAGAGGAGAGAAGTAAGAAAAAGGGACAAAACCGCATTACATATATATAGAATAAAAATACTATTAAACAAGGGATTATTGAGTCAAAAAGTGAGCATGCCTTATGTATGTATGTATATACAATTATGTATTTCGTGCAAATAGACGTTACTAACGATAAACCTAGTTTAACCAAACAATGCCTAGTAAAATGGTAGTGTTTTTATAGGGTCTTATTCATAGAGCAGTTGAATTTTTAGTACAGCCTGCGAACATATGAATTCTGTTCCTAACAGAATAAGGTTACCAGCGGGCAATATTTTCTGCTTACAAAATACACGGACTTCTCATTTAATTAGGTTCAAGTATATCTTATTGATTTTATGATTTATTTTATGGACATAGCACATTGTTTGTTGATTAACATAAGCACGTCTAATTCTTCAATTAATATCTATAGATTTATGATATATTTTATTAAATGATCAAACGAGCTTTGAATCTACCTTATTAAGTGGTCATTGCCGCTCCACGTCAATCTATACATACAAATAAATAAAATGAGATTTTCTGTTTGTATCATTAAAATAACCGCTTTTTTACTAAATGCATATGTATGTATACACGGTACATATACCAAAATATTTTATTTACAATTTTTTATTTACGTACGTATGTCTGTTTGTTTTGGCTGTGTCCCTGTACCGATTTTGACGGGTCTTTTATTTTAGAATTATAAAATAATCCATAATATAAATCATAACCCTAAACGGTCTAATACATCTTTTTTTAAATGAAACAAGATTTGTAGGAATCGTAAAAACGTTTTGAGACCAACTAAATTCTATAGTTGGACGGTGACGTATTATTGCCGTGACATAATTCCTAACACAATTGTGTCAATATGCAGCTCACTACGTGTTTTACGTACCTAAATTAAGAAGAAGCAAACAACAATATGTTATTAACCGACTGCAAAAT
>DWGW01001019.1:0-12346 GCA_018247775.1 Udranomia orcinus
TGGACGACGCGGATGACGCCTCGCGACGATTCTCGACCGGCGTAGCACGAGCGCACCTGGTGAACTTGGAGAGGCGCAGCGGATGGGAATGCCACCTTGCAGTGCTTGCACACGTAGCAGAGGTCAAAGTCCAGTTCCCTAGCGCCGACCGGAGGCTCCGGGGCGGGTGGTGGCAGACGCAGCGTGGACGCGCCGGGGTCGGCGGCGATGTGGCGGATCTGCTCAAGGGTGGTGGCGGGCAGCTGCAGCACGCTCGCGCCGTTCCCCGTCTCCACGATCAGGCCCTGTGGTTGCGGTTGCGGCTGGTGTTGATTGAGGTTACCTGTAACAACGAAATTTACGAACGTTATTCATTGTTTTTTTTCGCTTAACAAATGACATATCATTATTGAAATATAATTCGGTATCTTCTATAGTAATAATCAGTATATTAGATATCTTTTCGCGGAAACTATTTTTAGCAGAAACTGAAAGTATCCGTCTGACTGGGTAAGTATGGGTCTCGAGCGCTCTAAAGGGGTTAATCCACTTACGACGAGGGTCACTTCGCGACCGTGAACTGACCGTTACAATCATGTGTTAAACGTTTTTATTTTATTACAATTACAATTATTGGCTTCAAATGAAATCGGTTTTGCTAATATGGTTTATGGTGATGAACAGATTTTAATAGTTGTTTTCACGTTTGTCTCGAATTTATAACGAGATATATCAATATATATATTCGAAGCTTCAAATAACTAATAATTAATTGTAAATTAAAATAATTTATTTCTGATTATTTTTTATGCTATTTAGGAAGACGAACGTATAGTCAACGTAGTGGTAAGTAACATTTAGGTTTTGTCTCAGGTCGAACATAGCTACGTTCAAGTTATTGCTCAAAATAAGTAATTTACGTTTATGTAATACTCTATGTTTATGTAATAGTTCTACTTTGGGATTACGTGAGTGTGAAAGATCGTCAGTTGTTTATTTATATATTTAACCCACATGAGCGTAACATGATACAAATCGGCGTGCAAGAGTAAAAAGTAAGAAGCAAAGTCCACAATCGCACTCAATCACCGACAGCCAACTATCGTTCCCAATTTGGGTGGTTCTGGCCGCCATTGTCTTCTCGGCGCAGATAAACAGTGTTTGCGTACATCGGGACATTGTACATGCGTGATGCGTTTCTAACGAGCACCCTGTAATTGATTCGGACGGTTTATGCGCTTTATATCCGAATGCATAATACATGGATCGGGAGCCAGTTCCGAACTGTGGGCTATCTCAAAAAGAATGGCGCAAAACTCGAGAATAATGGGCGAGATGCTTACGATAACAAGTCGACCTAGTTTGAATTGTAGCACTTTGTGTTGCTACAATAAGTATAGGTTTTCTTTTAGGTTTATCCAGGTGTTATTGTTAGGTGTTGTTAAAAGGATATAATATAATATATAACGTTTTTAACGTATACAAGGTACGGCGCCCGCGCGAACGTTACGTTTTCATCTCCATACAATTGACATTGGAATTTCTATCTGTCGGTAATACGTTAATAATACGTCCAATTTGGTGGACTGCTGCTCTCGTATGATAAAACAAAAATAAACAACTTGTGTTCCGTGAAAAGTATACTTCGGTTGCTGCAAAATACGAGACAGGTATTAATTGGCATTCAATAGTTCTGACGGATGCATGATCGGTAGACGATCCTAGCCAATTTAATCGTATGCGGGAATTTGCTTGAATAATATTGCGCGAAACGGAGCGTAGCTTTCGATCTCTCAACAATCGCTCGGTTGATTGAACGATCGTGTTCGTGTAATGAGACCTTAGGCTTTGAGTGCCATACGTTCTTGCCAACAATGTGTACGCTAATGAACGCTGTTCATGCCAAAAAGGCATCGTAGTTTCTAACTAAACGAACGCTAATAGGACCGCGCTTGACGTATGGCCGAAGTTGTTTCGGTGATGTTCTTTTTTCGTCTATAAGCGGCCAGTGGTCATCGTTCTAGTTGTTGAAGGCTTTTGTAGTGCCATGAGATTTAATTATAAATTTGCAATGTTTCGCACATTACACTCGTAATGTTTTATGCAATATTGCGTGCACATTTGGGGTTGTTGTGTATCTTAAAGACTCGTTTATCACCACATGGTTAAGATAACTGAAGAATCAACTTTGTGTGGCATTTGCAAAAAAGCGCACAAAAGCGATCCGCGCTTTTTACAAACAACTCGGAATAAATTAAACAATTACAATGCGACAAAGGCAGCCTTTCACTAGGAACAGGATTTGACAGCTAACTAAAATCACAAGCCATATACGAATGGTGGTATAATTGAAACTGGTAAACTATTTATCAAGCGTTGGAGGCACAAAGCCGCTGCCACGACACGCCTCGGCCGTGACGTTAATTCGCAACCCTTTCTGCCAATTAGTTTCAAAATAGCCACACTATTGTGCCGCTAACGCGGTCACACATCGCACCTAATGACTGCGGAGCGGCGTCGTAATTTGAACCCTACGCCGAAGTAATTAAGGTCGATAGTTTAGATATAGACGCAGCATCAGTTCGGTCATTGCATCGGACGCTAGGTTTAAGTCAAAGGGCTTCTTAATCCGGACTTGTAGGTCGTTACGCGTTATTATAACGCGGACGGTCCCCGCTACTTGTTCGCTCATTTACATCTCATTAAGGACGCTATTATTGGCGCAGGGACGCAAGATCGCGGACGCGGACACATTATGCAGTTGCGTTTATTATGCTTTTCACCGTTTGCGTTGTTGCTTTGATTCGGCCATTGAATGTCAACTAACATCGGCCCATATATGGAGGCGGTTGGTCCTACAAAATTCCGCAACACGAGACCTTTGATTTTATCTCAAGCGTTATCCGTCTTTCTATTTCTGCAGACGTATAGACATTGGTATTTAGTAAATTTTATTTCGTCGACGATAATACTTTTTTTTCTTTAACCATGTTAAGTACTAGGAGAACATAGCGTGCAGTAAGTATACTTTACTTTCGATTGTAAACAAAATCTGTTCCTAACAAACATATGTACTTAGTATATTTTATACGTTTTTTGTATCTATGTAGTAAATACTATAAAATTGTGTTTTTTACTAATTGTAATCATTCATATGAGGCTTTAATATTACTGTCAAACGTTTAAGAATGATAAAATTTCGCTGGAAGATGATACAATTACGTATTTATAGTTCTGAGAAATGAAAACGTAGTAGTTGGCAGTAAATAACATTATTAATTGTATAACTAACACATGCATACATTAACATTAATACTGTGCCAAGGTAACTAGTTAACTGGACTAGGTCAGGTGCTTAAGTGCTAACTACAGGTATTATAATAGCGTATTCGCTATGATGGGCGTAGAAGTTGGATTTGCGACAGCTGATGCAAGATTTCAGTGTCTATTAACAAATTCAAGTTGAATCTTCTTAGATGTCTTATGAGACATACCGGGTATCTTCCCAAAATACGTACCTTATACTGTCTGTATTGAACTTAAAAGATAGTCACTTATTAAGCTATTCAACTACGCTAGGTTTTTTAAAAATGTTTACTTAAATATTTGGATTCAAATTAGTTCCACAAATATTGTCGTTGGCTTAAATGCATCTTGTTAGTGTATTAGTATCCCTATTAAGTAGCCGTCCACTTAGAGGCAGTCGATTCAAGATACGATACGAGCCGTCACAGTGATGGATGGTAATTAAACTAGATCGCCAAACAAGTGCTGGGAAACGTCGGCTCGGCTGGAATCTGACCCCGGTGTGACTCTTGGACACAAATGTCCTCGCAATGAAAGTCGTGGCAAACTTTCCTTTAATCTTTGACGTATTATGTTGGTAGAGTTTGCTTTTAATCTTTAATATATTGTTGGATTGGAAATTTGTTGTTAATTTGCGTGTCTGAAAGAGATAGATTTTGAATTTCTTTAGAAATGAGATATTGGTAGTAAGATTTCATCTTTCTACTTCTTTGACGTATTATGTTGGTAGAGTTTGCTTTTAATCTTTGGTATATTGTTGGATAGGAAATTGGTAGTGCATTTGTCTGTTGCATAGATATACAGTTTTTTTTTTATATAAGATGTTGCCAGTAAGATTTTATATGCCGATTCGATATTGGCTTTCAATTTTTGATAAACATATTATTAGATAGACAGATAGATAATTTGTTTCCTTGATAGTAGTTCTGGATTTTTATAAAGCAATACCCATATGTGTTATATTACTATAAGATTTTATAACACATTTAGAGAAGTATTGATTTGCGTTCCATCACCTAAATTAAAAGCGATGGTATAAGAATGCATTGTTAACTTCGTATCAGTTTTAAATGTGTCTTCGCAAATACAATGGCGAAAACTCCAGTTAATAGAAAACGTCTGCTAGCACTTAAAATGGAACCTAACACCCACTTATTTAAAGTGAGCTAGATCGAAGCGGCCATATTTATCGAGGAATCAGTCTCTGAGTGTTTCCATTATCGAACGTTCCGAGGACTGTCGGGCAGGGACAGGGCATCAACGTCGGCCGGGCAATTAGCTTAACTGAGCCTGAGTTCAACTTAGGTTAGCTTTTCTAATCCATGCGAGTTTAAAAGTCTTAAATTTCGATAAAAGTCACGGTCGGGACGGATTGGTAGCATGGTAGGTATGTCGGACTAGAAGTAACGATACACGTTAGTAATATTTTACACAATATTTATGTTATTATAATCATGACAATAGATTCGTACTAATAATGATGGCTGGGATATAGATTTTTAGGTATATGCTCAATAGTTTTTTTTAACAATTACCTCAATCGATCTTTCAATGGAGAATTTTAACTATCAATTGATTGTTTATTATTTGGGGCTACCAGCGGCCGTGTAGTAAAATAGGAATGCTATGCTAATGGTTCAAGATCGAAGTTCCTTCTCAGGCCGACCACAAATGCTTTGCTATCTAAGGACTTGGAACACCTCGGTTAGCACTACCTTACTACACGTTTCGAAGCAGAACATAGCAGCAAGAATGGCTGTTATGATGCAGAAATATTTGCAGCCATACAACAGTACATTAGAATAGAAGAGCGGTTCAAGAATAGGCAGTTGCCGGTAGTCATGTGAGCGCGAGTCGTGTTAATACGACAATCCGCTTTGTTCGCGCCCACTTACCGGTAATCGAGTTAAGAATTACCTTCTACCACATTGTTTCATTATAACTAAGTTTATTATTGCTGATGACGAGCCATGGTGTGAAGGTCCCGGTTTAGTTCCAGTTAAGTTATTAATAGATTGCTATTTGCGTTGTTTTCGAGGAAATTTAAGCGGCAATAACCCAATGGGTGGTGTCGGATTTGCGATCGAGGTCGTGGGTTCGATCCCCACTCCCCCATTGCACTATTGACGTGAACCCACTCCTAACCCAAGCGTTTGAGCTTAGCTGGAGGGGTTAATAAAATTACTAGTATGTATTGATATGCTAGTGATTTTTATAAAAAAAATAAGTCAATTGTATCTAGTAGTAATAGTAGTTGGAAGTTCGATAACTATCTACCGAAAGGCCAACACAGAACCGTTGTTTGACATGAACGATGGTTGACTTTGTATATCAAACGAACACAAGCCGCGGTGCGCGCTTTCTCAAGTTTCTCAAGACAACATTAACTGGATTAACAGAAGCGTTAACATTGCAAAGCGATATTAAAGGAGCAAACATTGTGACGCACAATCTTAATAGATAATCTGCGGGCAGCCGATGGGCGAACGCCATCAATCAGTAGCGAGGCGAGGGCTCAAAGAAACGATTAGTTTTCAGTAAGCGCGACCGACAGAGATCGTTGAAGCGAACGCGACAAATGTGCACTTCCGTCCGACTCCGGCAAATTGATTCCGATGGCTAACTTTAACTAACTTTACGAGTTTATATTTATGTATATGTGTGTCTGTGTATGTGTGTGTATGTATGTATGTATGTGTGCGTGTGTGTGCGTGGAGTACACGTTCATAGTACGGTGTTGCAAGGGTTACGAATGTTGTATGGAATGTACCTACTACATGTACGTACCATATACATGGTATAATCAATCTCACGTCATTTTTGATAGATAGGTGTTCGGGAAGAGAATATTATACAAAGACACTCGCAAACGTTATCATTGAATACGTTGCAAAGATAAACAGTAAAATGTCTTAGGGTTTCAATTATGACAACACCAGATAGTAAGAAACGAATCTAAGTAACCAAATAAAAAACAAAGTTTAAAGAAAACACCGGGCAATCACAGCAGGTTCCAAGCAATTTCATCGGCCATTAAACAATAATTTCATCGAATTTTATATCCAACGCATTAACGCGCGAGCGGCGTGGAACGTCCATTATCTCGGCTTCCTTCCAGCTCCCTGCGGAAATCTCACCGCATTCAAATATTTAATTACTTCGTCTCTCGATCATTTATAAACTCGGGCGGGAGTGCTATCATAAAACGCGCTAATGCCTTATAATTAAAATATTCTCAACAAGCCGTGGCGTAATGGCACCTCCGGCGACGGTCTCCTTCGATGGAAAAAACGCATAAAAAATTACATTCACCCCAGAGGACTCACCCCTTGTGTCGGGAAAATCGATTAAAAAGAGGAGTCGCGGGGCGAAGGCGACGGGGTGCGGGGAGTTTAATATGTACGAAAAAATGCACGACGCCACGGGAGCGAGGGAGAGAGTCAAGGAGCTTCAAGTTGCCTTCAATTTTTATAATTACGTTCATACGTGAGCGCCGCGTCGCTCCGGCCGCCGCTGCCTCTTCACTTAACGAGCAGAAGCACGCGGCTTCGCCCGTTCTTGGGTTGCTTTAAAAAATATGCGAATTCTATATATCTTTTCTAGGTTTACTTTTTAGCGATAGGACAGAAACTTCCCATGCAACGTTCTTAATATGATTACCGAGATGTAGGTATATTTAGCATAATCATTTTTATGAAATATCCACCTATACAAAGAAACTATAAGATTATATAAATGGCTTTGATCATATTTACACTAATTCATATTGGTTTGTCATAGTGATTGAACAGATGAACTTTGCAAAAATAAGCTGAAACATATTCTAGTTCGTTCGTATTCTAGTTACGAACACACGTAACTATGCGCCTAAGTATGATACAAACACACTAATTATATACTTCATCGAAAAAATTTAAAGGATAATCATATTGTGTATATATTTTAAATTGTTTTAACATTTCCCGCTAGTAACATTCAGTACAAACTCGCGTCACGGTACCTCATCGTTAAATTTATGTTTATTTTGACTTGTTTTCTTGGTAACAAGAGCGCGAGTATAACGTATTATAACTTTTTCGTTTTCGCGACAAAATCAATTTCCATCAGTAAAGGAGCTCAAAACTTTTCCACATACGTAGCAATCAAGGAAAGAGGAGGCAATAAGAGCGGGATAACCGACTGGAGGACGTTATCTCAGGAGACGGTTTGCAAATGAGCGGCAGGCGCACACACGCGCGCCGCACACACGGCTAATCCGCGTCCACACACGCTACGTAGACGTGCGTACATTTTATAAATAGATATCGCTTTTTTTATCCGGGTACAAGAATACGTAGGGGGGTGCCACCCGCGAGGGGGACCCCTGCGGGGGACGTGTTGGATTTCAGATTGCTACGAACTGCAAAAATGAGGGATGAAAGAAATATAGCTTAAAACGCAGATATTTCCCGGCATCTTAAGGCGCGGGCGGATGGGGTGGCGGGGTGTGTGTGGAACAAAGTAGAGTGGCGATATTGAACCAAAATGAAATGGTAAACGAACCGTGCGCGTCCGTTCTAATGCGAATTTATAATTTGGACATTGCCCCGGCCGGCGCACTCTTTGAACTCGGAGGGTGGGTTGCGGAGGTGAATTCGCTAAGAGTGCGGATGTGATTTATAAATAGGGGAGCGCCGCTGACCTCAGGTTTCTTTGCATTAGCGGTCGGTTATTAATACGTGTATACTGTAGTGGAGTCGTTTGGGCACAATGAACGTTTAGGCGTATCCTCATTGCGCAGGTTAACGCGTGTGTCCGCCGACCTAATTGCCGTCGCGCCGCATCTAATCGGGATATGCGCCACGCGATAATTGCGACAGATTACTGCTAGCATGGAGCAGCAAGCAAGCGCGCAGATGCGACACTCCTTTGTTTGCGAGACCAACGTTCTTTAACACGTTAAGCGTTGATGACAGTTGATACAATGCCAGAAGTTAGGTTGTGTCATAGATTCTAGAGTAGTGTTTATTAACATAATCAAAAGCCAACCATATACAATTGTTTGCCATCTAATACAATGAAATAGCAACCCTGCAAACTTTATTCGACTACTATTGCTTATACTTCTTTTTCTTCTTAAACTTCAATTATGATATAAGATCTGATTTACATTGAAAAAATAATATATTTTTTTATTGCCTTCTGAAATTAAGATTTCCACTTTAACTAGATTCAGCGCAGCAGCGCATTCAGAGCAGCGTCGATTTTAAAAGCGAACTGTCAGTTAGTTAGTAACTACTATAACAAAATGCGTAGTTATATCATCAAAGTCAGGCACTTTAAGACTACATAATGTTAGTGGCGATGGCGCGTCTGTACGTTACATGTTCGTTGACTTTATTACCGACACAATTGTTGCTGTTGCTAATTCACTAATGAGTTATGTAGGTGTAGCGCGGGCGACATAAACGTTGCATTAACAATTGTGGCATATTAGCGCTAAAAAGTTTGTGCAGCGAAATCTGCCGTGACTTCAGCCCGGAACGAGCAGTCAATGAATTTACTGCGAACACGTGACACCGTACATAACAAAACTGTGCCGTACGAACGGTAAAGTGAAAATTGCGTACGTGAACTGGAAGAAAAAATATTAAAAATTAATCAAGGCACCGGTCGGGGCGCGGAAGGGAGCACATGTGTCGACAAAAAACCTCCCTCACGCCGGGGCACGTGCGAGAAGCCGTTACGGCTCCGTTCCGCCGCCGAGTTAAAAGTTCCTTCGGACAAACAGAGGATTTGTCACAATTACAGGGAGCCGGCGCGTCCCTACTTGATTAAAACCTAAATCACGTGACGTGTTTACAGCCGCGCCGGAGGTGTTTTCAATTTGCCGACTCCTAGACTCGCCATTGGCGTTCCGGACACGTTCCGACGCACCTATCTGGGGGCCGGCCGGCGTTTTGAATTTGTTGCGAATTAAATTATTGACGACCTAATCGGTCAGCCCGATCTCTCCCGTTCCCCCGAGACACCCGAGGCGTGGAACCGAAAGAGAATCAGCATTGTCAACAGTCACGTTTCTTAATTATTTCCAAACGCAGCACCCGGGCCGGCGGAGGACGCCTAGCTGTTTCGCCACGGTGGCGTACAATGGCTGGCGTCAGCCGTAAAAAGCGACTCGAACGAAGAAGATTAACATTTGAATTAATCGGAAGATTAAACATAATGAAAGAAAATCTCATTACGGTCCGTATAATGGCGGTGAGAAATATCTCCCGGCGAGCGGAAAGCAAAAACGCGCCACATAAAAGAAAAGGCGAGCGCGAAGAAAATTAAAACCTCGAACGAAATTAAAAAATGTTGAAAAAATGTAATCGACGCCGGGACGCGATTAGGGTGGAAATGCAAACAGGGTAGGTGAGGGAGGGCGGTAAAGTTCTCAGTTCTCAATTAAAGAGCGGCCACGGAAAGTCTTGTTGTAATTAGATTTTTCCTCATCTCCTTAAATCGGCGCAGGTCGCCGCTGACACTCGCCTGTTTAATTTGTAATCGAGACTTGTTAGCTTCCGTTTCTATTTTAATTTCATTCTCTCGTTTGCTGAGAAGTAATTGAAACGGACCGCCTGATTGATATTGAATTAGATGTTTCCCAGTAAACGGAATTACTCTCTGATTTCACTTAAATTAGATTTGTCTGACGTCGGAATAACATAACTACATGTCCGCAATGACTAGTAGTGCACGCAATCAGAGAATGTAACGGATAGGTATATATTTTATTTATTGCATTGCAGTTATACATTGAATGGTTTCATTTATATGCACGTGGTACGTAACTATTATATCTATAAATTATATGTATATCAAATAAGGGTACCGAAAAGTAAATGGGTATAAATAATTGAGAAAAAAACAAAAAATCACAATTCGGCATATACCTGTATCTGATACGGTATAATAAGTAAAGGTTTTATTTATCCATATAAGTACTTATTAGCTGATAAAATTTGCATAATATAAAAAGCATTCCTTACTCACGTTGAGCATTCCAAAAACCGTTGTTACACCTCGTTTAAAAACGTTTTAAATGGAGCTCAACTTTTCGAATAAAGCTGACCCGACTCCCATTTGAACCCCGGTTCCCTCCCTGTCTTGTAGACTGCTAATTAATTCCTGGCGTCCTGTCCGGGCGTTGGAGCGTAATTAAACATCTCGCCTTGTAATTACTGGTGCTTTAAGTTGTCGGAAATTGTCGGAAATCGTCGAGGATTGTCGGGCTTTAAGTGGCCGGTCAGTGGGCAATTAAGCCCGCCCACGATTAAGCAATTAAGGCGGTTAGGGCGGACACTTCGTTTGAGGCTTTCCTTGTTGAAAACTTTGGATTTTCCAGCTTTCCCGTTTGTTTACCGAGGGGCCGCGTGTTGTTTGCGCGCTGGAGTAAGGTAAGGTTTAATTCATGATTTTGTGGGTTGAGTTTTGTATTAGTTAATGAGTGGGGGAATTTTTAAACTGATGAAGATTTTAATTATGGATTTTGCTTACTGTGATACTGTTTTTATATTGGGTTGTGATGTATGTATACAGTTTTATGCCTTTAGTAAAGTAGGTTTCAACAGTATAACTATAATCAAGATTATTAATTCATTCTCACGTCCAATGAATGTGTACATAATCTGAACAGAACTCTAATTTCAAGCCTCGCTTTAAAGTAAGTATGTTTTGGAGTTCATTCATGAGGACTTCAATAATCCCCCGGTATACCATAGTCTGAGAAAGTCTGAATGCGTTAAAAGCCGATGACCACTGACTAATGAAAAAGCATATGACGTACATTTAGTGTATTTATATACCTTATAATGAATAAACACATTCGATTCTTGATTCTAAGGGGCAGCAACAATATTCTAAATAATGGTATTAGTGTTAGTTCCACAGTAGAACTCTTAAAATTTCAACATCAAGCCAGTTTTAAACATAGTTAACAAAAGCATCTTACTTATTACTATTAAACAAACCCCTCCAAAAATAATAAACTCGATAATCGCTACAATTACACCCATTAACACCCTGATCCGCTTCCTCAAATCCGTCATAATAATTAAACAACAGACCGCACCTAATCACAGAGACGGAAGGGTTAAGCTATTAATTAAGAGCATCGGAATCTCCTTACAAACAAGATATCATCCCTCAACCCTTATTAAGGGCTGTAGGGGAAAAGCGGTAATTCAATAAAGCGTTGTAAACTGCGCAAACAGGCAGTGAAAGGGTTAATTTGCATGTCGGTGTTTGCAGGGTTAACCGGCGCTTCGTTAGGGCAACCATTAACGAGTTAGGGGAAAACTCATGGGAAAGTTGGCCTAGGTCATGGTTGTTCGTAATTAACGCGAAGGTTGACTTGTGTGGCATTTTAAGAAAATTAAATGTTTCTTTAACACATGTTTTTTACGTAACATTGCTTTACAGTTCATAGGAGGTTATAATCAACTATTTGCATATGTGTATAGGTAATACTATCTCTATCTATGACAGAAGTTTAAAAACTTTAAAAAATATTCTTAAACACACTGTACTTAACAAATTTTTCATATACCAGCTATCAACAAAATTCGTCATCAAATACATTTATAATGAGGTTGTTTTGAAAACTATAATTAGGTAAGTTGGTAAAATTAAAAAGAATAAAACCAAGACAAATGTGTGTATTTTATTCGTCTTTCGTTAAACATAAAAATGTTGCCGCAACACGCGGTTGGGCGGGGCTCATACATTTATAATTCACTAATTTATTGTTTGAAGGATGTTAAATTACAGCCTTCCAATTATATTAGTATTAATGAGATCTGCCCACTGTACACTTTTTACCGAAATATGGTATTCTTGAAATATTGGTAATTTCCATATTCCATGCTTAAGGGAGCAGTCTATGAGGGCTCTACCCTAATTATTATTCTTGGTTCAGGTAAAAAATATAAAAAGTTTCTTTTTACATATTTTTTTTTATATCAGACAGTTAGAGTTTACTTTTTGAAATACTCCAATTACGATAATCATGACCAACAAGATGCGTTTTTACAATAAG
>DWGW01001020.1:0-12342 GCA_018247775.1 Udranomia orcinus
GTTTTGAAATAATTTATTAAACATTTACAAATAATATATAATATATAAATATGAAGAAGTTCATATGTATACACAGTTAAACAAATGTAACAAAAACTAAAATAAGTAAATTATGCAATGCTAATTTTAAGTCTCAACTAATTTCGCTATAATATTTACACTAATTAATGATTGTATATGCAAATGCCTCTTTGTTTTTCACTTTTATTTAGAAAATATGACCTAGTTTATAATATCGCATAGTACGTATACAAATTAGTACATACGAAGTAGTAATTTTACAATCCTGAAAAGTCAGATATTTAAAGAGAAGTGTTCAACTGAACTTTAAAGTATACAGCTTTTGTCATTTAATTCAAAGAGTGAGATTGGGAAAAAGTGTACTAAAAATGTTAAATATGTCAAATATAAAGCGATTCTATACATAATCATTCATACTGTAATTCGCATTGAGTTAAGAATTTTCAATCAATTCAAATCCATATTTCTGTCATTAAACTAAATGTTGTTCGATTTTTAAAACTAAAAGGTTTGAAATGATCTATAGGGGAGCAGCAGAAAGTGGCCGGTAACAAATCACAGTACGCTTACTTCGACCCACGGTCCGGGTATCTGAGTGAGCCCGAGGGAGGCTTGAGCAGGCTCGGCTCCAGCACGTGGAGCGATGCGTACGACAGTGACGTCACCACCGGACCGCGTCGCCGGACCGCGTCCGTTCAAGAGGACAGACGGATGAACGACGTCGCCTCTCCGTACCTATCTAATAATAAGTAATGATCTTAATATATAATTTTATTATTTATTATCTAGAATTTATTTAAAATAATTACTTTAGTAGGTATATAATAATAACACAACTTGACTACACTCAGCAGATATTGTTGAAATGTAATTCAAGTCAAGCATTTTGATTAACATTTAATAGATTTTTTACTATATTTTTCATAGAAAATAATATTTAATAAAACTCCAGTTTATTTGAACCTTCAGAAGTTCGACTATACTTCCCGGTGTTTGCCTTTTTAATATTTTGATTACAATACAAGTAATTGGTGTTGGATAAAAACGCCTGTCGTTTTAGGTATAGCACATTAGCATCCGCTCGGGCTAGTCAAGAGATGTACAAGACCCAACCTGGCAGAATAGAGAACTACGTACCCGGGAAATCATCGGTAGTCGACAAAGAAGCTAAGCAGGTAAACTAGAACAGCACAACGTTACTTCGTAATCACCATTCACTCGAAGGTACATGCATATTGAAACTACTACTGTGGAGATAATAGAATTACATCAATAGTACATAGAGATCACACTAACTGCCTGTTATCACCCATCAATAGTATCCTAAGCAGCAACGAGATTTGATTTGTTTTTCTTTTCTAGTGGTGGGACGAGGTCATGGACATTTTTGACGGGGTACGAATCTTTTTCATTCTTTATGTGTGTACTTGTTATAACCACGCAATGTATCTAAAATACCGCCTTAACATTGTATCTATAATCTCAGACCTTGTTGCGATTAATAGTGCCTAAATTTGAACATCAGATCTTGCCGAGATCAACTTTATACATATATATCCTTGTACATAGCGAAGATCTATTATTGCAATAATTTGTTCCGAGTTAACGTGTGCTAATGCGTTACGCATTGTTATAACAATACATGCATCACTGATCCAATAACGGTGTTTCCATCGCTGTCGTGGGGTGTTGGCGAACCAACAGTGGTTAGACGAGAACTCCCCCCTGCCTCCTTACTCCACATTACTTGCTCGCGCCATCCAGAAAAATGTAAGGGTTTATAACATGTCTGCCTGTGGTGCCTCCGTGTTCCGCTTAGCACGATGCTCTGTGTTATGATATTATGATTGTTATGCACATGTTTATATTTTATAACGTATTTGTTTCAATTATAAAAATCTTCTGGTCAGATGCATTAATTAAAAAAACATAATATCTCGAACAAGTTGTCTATGATTCTGTCTCTTCTCACTATTCTTGTCTATGAATCTATGTTGTATTCTTTTAATACTTTCCACTACTTTCTGGTTGATAATGCGTCTGATTAGTAGAACTGTTGAAACAACGAATGTTTTTTCTTCAAAAATATTTAGGCATGATGAATTGAACCATATTATTATATATAAACTATTTTATTTTAAATTATTACTTGTTGTTGTAATGAAATGCAATGTTGCGGCATTGTGTAAATAACGTAGAACATTTTTATTCCTTTCTATTGGCATGCTGTAAAAATTACAAGTGTGTATTTAGACCAAGGGAGCAAAGGGCGCTAAGAACAAAAAAAAATAAGTAATCGAATAATATTATATTCTACGTATATCTACTCTGCATTTATAAGCCTGCATTTTAATGACACAAACAAATACTCTAAATATCTTGTCATCCAAAGTGAACATTAGTCCATACAATTCAAATGTAGATATAAAATACTTAATTTTTTTTAATTATATTTACGCCAAGATTAAAAATATGTATTTAAAAATTTGCACAGATAAGTATCGTATAGAATACTTTATGAAATATCAAATCCAGGTGTTCAATTGGTCTAAATACTAACAATGAATGTTTAAAGCTGAAAATAAATCGGCATTTCTATTCTACTTGCTTATTACACATTTTATATCAGTATTTTTTGTAACGCTACAAGCCGTAGCCATTATTAAGGCTATAAATTTCACTAGTAATTCAATTAAATTACTTCCGTTCTGCAAAGCTTTGTTCCCTATTGTTAGTATTACGCAAGTTTTAAAAAAGTAAACCAGAATTGGTTCTTTATGCAATGTGCTTCTTTTCTTTATGTATAATTCGCGTCGGAACGTAGTAAATTACTGTTACAGCAAAAAAGGTAGATTGATTAAAGTTCATTATGATTTACGTAATTGTGCTACTCTACTTCGAAAATATGCTGCCATGAAGAGGTAAATGAAAACAAATAGTTTTGTGGTCGTCTCCTTTCTTGCTTTAAAGTTTAGACTACGAAAGAAATTGCGACATAAATGTCAGACATTAATTTCTGTACTGTTCACACTTATACAGAATTCACAGGGCCGCTGACCTAAGGTCAGATTAGGCTTCGCAAATATACACTATACACTCATTGTACTGTACACCAAGTGAATATGTATGAGTGTTAGTGTCTATAATTGCGACACGAAAATTAGTGTCTCATCAGCGACCGTGTTCCGTAGAATTCCATAGAAGAGTGAACAGAACTTATCAACAGAAATTAATGTCTGATATTTATCTCGTCCGTACTTATATTATCTGCGGCAGAGTTAACCTATCTAGTTACAATAACACATATTTTGTGTACATTTTGTATATTATTAAATATAGAGGCGTATGTTGTCATGAAATATTTCCAATGTTATAAGGAAATCATATCATCGACATCTAACAGGCAACAATTTTAAATCAGGACTCTTGCACTAGGTATCTCTTTGTTTGGGAATGCAATTGAATCTCTTTGAATTATTTACAAATGTTTATGTAATATTATGTTGCAGTGACAACTAGAATATGAGATATTAGGTTTGAGATAATATTATCATGTCGTTTTCAATTCAATTTAGATCATTGTTGTTTTGTCCCCTTTGAATAGTTGTATTATTATTACACATGTGTTGTCGTTTCAAATAGTCTTATACACTTTGTCTGTACCTTGTCATCTTGTTCACCCTGTTTTAATCCTTTTTATCATGTGTTTTCAAGTGCTATGATAACTATTTCTTGTAAGCACAACATAAGCTTTCTATAGTTCCTAGCAAAATATATTACAGTAAATAAACTGGTTTTGCTATCAGAACACCTTTGTGTTAGATGTCTAAAGTGTTATTATGTTACTACAGCATAACATATCAAGCACAACATCTCTGCCTCAAACGTCGCCCAAAGAAAAGAAGGACATTACGTCTGCAATACTCTCCAAATCAAATATGGCAAGGTGAGTGATTCTTATTAAAACTTTTGTTAAGTTGCATTCGTTATATTAAAATAAAACATTACTTACAACGTGGTGAACCCACGTAGATACGTTAGAACCGTTACCACCTGATAAGAAGATAACATAGTTATCTGTTAAAAGAAATTTCAGATCTCTTCATCCGCATTGATACATTAATAGTTTCCGTAATAATACCACCAGCTATTAATAGGATACGTTTTAAAACAGAGATGGGGAAAAAAAATAAGTTAGCGTGTTAACTCGCAATGATACCATGAACACTTATGTTACATTTGCAATTTATACTTGCACTTGCACTTACGACAATTCGTTGTCATTCAGAACTTATCAGGGACACTAAACTTAAGACACGTCTTAAAACACTATAATAACACTTCATATATTGTCACGCAGAGCTTTGAAGGAGTCCGGCTATGAATCCGATTCGACGCTCATTTTCCGCCGTCGCGAAGACACGGAGGCGCCACTCTCGCCGGCCGAGAGGCGAGCTGCTTACAAGGATCTGCAGGCGGGGGGCGAACCCCCTCTCAGGGGGTTCAGGTCCCCCGCGCCACCTAGACAAGGTAAGCTGTGGGTACAGGGGAAAGTTGGAGCGTAGACGGAACCTATTATACTGCATCTTTGTTAATCCGTCCATAAAATGAAAGATCTGATTGTTGATGGAGTTTTAAAAGTTATTAACAAGATATTTTATGACTTAGTGTGAAAATAATAGTATAAAACATTTTATTATTTATGAAAAGAAAACAATCCGATAAATATAATATGGAAGAAAATGATTAAAATAAAAAAATATGATAAAAAAAATAAAATTTGCGAGTTTCAAAATATACATCTGCATGACTTTGGCTTTGGTGTCGGTATATACTTACTAATAAATATTTAACAAACTGTTCTTAACACAACATACCCGTAACTATTGGATAAAAAAGCAATTAATATAAGTGGTCACATTGTTGTCATTATTTGTACAAACCTGAACCAAGGCCGCTGAATGGACTGAAGTACAATTGTATAACATAGATCAGTGACTGGTATGCACAGTGTTCTATATGATCCATTGTCCACCAAGGCCATGCCATAATGACAACTATGTAACGGCACTAACCGCGTTCATATTAGTCCACAATGAAGTACAATTCAGGTAAGTTGATATTCAACTTAATCTATGCATGTCTCTTTATACCATGGAATAACAAGGTGTTGGGGCGACAAATTGCTGCATATAGAGGTAACTTGATTTGCATGTCTCGAGTAGACTCCAAAATTAAACAAACACTCAATAAGTATTGTACACAAACGCAATATATTGTAAATTCACAGTCACAGATTGTAGTGCCACATCTAGAACATAATTAAGCTTTACACGCGATTATTTATAACAGGAGCACCAGAGTCACGTTTTATTCACGCCTAACGAAAACCAAGGAGAAGAAAAAGAAACTAACCAGTGGTTGGAAATCCACAGACGAATCGGAAATAGAATATATACCGATATCTTCTACATTGACGAAGATAAGAATTCACAAGAAATCTCCAAACCTTCAAGAAGTTATTTGCTATCCCGTAACTGGTATAGAAAGAGATTTTCAAACAAGGGGGAAAGAAGACATCATATATCCCCCGGCTCCTCCAAGAAGAATTTCCTCCAAGAACAGTCGAACTCTTAAACTTGTGACTTCAACAAGATCCACGTCAGCGTCACCTATGCGATCGACTCAGGAAACATCTAATGTTACTTTTCTTAAAGACAAAATAAGTCATAAACTTAATAGACAAAATACTCATGTGATTATAAAGAAAGGTCCTATATCGAGCTCAGCAAATAACAATATATCAAGTAAAGTTCGGCCACTATCTACATCAGCTCCTCCATCGCTTACAAGAAAGAAAATTACATCTTCTTTAAGCCTTAGTAAAAATGTCCAAAGTGAAACTAGAAATACCGGAACCAGCAGTTTTAGTTCACCACGAAAAACTCTACTACCCACAGAGTACTGTAACGCCTTGCGAAGCAAAGGTAGCGAAACAAAGGCATCAGTTATAATAGAAGGTGGTGCTGGACGGAGGACGCCAATCTCCAATATACTAGACAAAGTTACTTCTTTGGACAAGTTATGGAGTGCTCAAAAAAGAAATGAACCACTTGAAATTTCTAAACATAAATCCAAAATAAATGCAAAAGGTGGAAATTCAACTTTATCAAAGGTCAATCCAAATAAATATTTAGGGATGCCGCAAATAAAAATATCACCACCTAGTTCCCATAAGAGCAGAGATATGATTAGGACATCAGAGAAAGTCCAAAAAATTAAAAACTCAAATCTTACTACAAAATGTGTTTCTAGTTCCATTGACAAGATTGATACAAGATCATCTAAATATAACTCGCTTCAAAAAATATCTAATATTTCTAAGTCGACGTCAAATATAGCACAAACATTAAAAAAACAAAACCAAATTAAAACTGCGGTTGTTACTAATTTGAAGAAGAAAAAGTCATTGGAAAATATTCCATTACGACCAAGAAGTGTACCATGTCACGAAGTATGTAGCAAAAAAAGCAAAGATGTGAATAAAGTCCCAAAAAAGATTGCAAAACCAAAGTCACCAAAGAAAAGTGACACTGAACAAATTAAAGAACACGAGGCAGGCAGCCAATTTGGTGATACTATAAATGAAACATTAAAGTTTGATTCCTGTGAAAACCTTAATTTAAATCGCATTAATTCGAAAGAACTTAAAGATGCACGTGATGCTTTAAATTCAGATTCATTCTTTCAACATCTTTTTCTTCGAAACGCTTATGTTCCTCCGCTAATACATGATATTGATCAGAGTATATCCAGTACAGTTCTTCAAAAAGCAAAATTTTTTCAATCTTCTCCGCAGAATTATAATAATTCTTCAAATTCTATCAATTCATATTTAAAACATAGAAAGCCTGTTACGCTATCACGTTTTAAAATGTGGGATAGATATCCAAGTCCAGCTCGTACTTCAAGCCCCCGTTCAATTTCATGGCCCGGAAGGATGGACGGAAAAATTCGTAAATTTGATAGTCTATTAAAATGTGATGATGAATTCGGTTCTGTCACATCTTTATCCACAAACCGCAGTAGAAGTGAGCCTCCGACAAATAAGATTTATTTTTCACAGACGTCTCGGCCTATATCGCCCACTGTTATATTCCATAAAAATAATTATAGACAAAAATCACCATCGCGAAGTCCTATGTCACTATCACCATCTAGGATGATATTTTTACAGCCAGCTCAAAATGTTACTCCTGCCATACTATACGGAAAATCATCTCCTAATCTTAGTAAGCGTTCATCTTCACCGAGTAAAATGATTTTTACGGAGACCGTTCGTCCAATTTCACCTACAGTAGTAAAAAGGATTTCCAAAATATCAGGATTAGAAGATAAAACTAAAACTGATGATAAAAATCCTTCTACAATTTTCTTTTCACAAACATCACGACCAGTATCACCAAAAATTTTAAAGCGAGAGAAAATTAGTATAAGCAGAAGCCAATCAACATCTCCTGTATCTATCAGGTCTCCATCTTATAGGCGTATTCATAACGTTAGAACGCAAGGTAAAGTTAACGAAGACACTATTCGAAAAAAAACCTTGCGGCCTCGAAGTGCTGATAATACTGATAAAACATTATCAAAGATTTCTTTCTTGCCAAGAAGCAACTCTTACTCACATAATGATCCTGAGTATGATGAATACATAAATGACATTCAAAACACAAAATGCAGATCAGAACGATTTCGAGAGCTTAATAGATATTACACTTATTTAGAAAGAGTTGCGGAGTTAGAAAAAGCTACATCTAATTCTGATCTGCGAATCAGAAAAAAGGACGAAGAAATTATCGACTTTGATCGATGGAAGAAAATAAGAGCGATAGAAAGAGCTGAAGAGGAATTGAATAATCTTTATAATAAACTTAAAATAGCTCAAAGTGAAAATGATATTCTGTTTTATCCAAAAGATTTGAAAGATTTTCGATGGAACTATGACAAGGAAAGAGGACTAAGGGTTAAAGAAAAGTCAGTTGAAGATCTTAAAGAAGAATTTCAACAAAAACCATACACTGATCATATTGCTGCAGAAGAAATGCAATCTAAAGACACATATAAACCTTTATGGAGAGGGACAAGTGTTGCGGAAACAGCGTTCAATATAAACAGAAAGAATAAACCAGATAATGAGATTCGTATTCCTATCAAACCTACCATTTCTTTACAACAAGATGCATCTTTAAGTGAACTACGAAAAAAAATAGGTTTTGGAAATCGTTTATGGAGCAGTTTATCTATGGATCAAGTAAATGCTTTAAAAAATCAGTTAAATGCTATTTACAGTAAAGAACTTGAATCTAAAACTCAGAAGGATTATGAAAAATACACAATAGACGTAAAAGATACAAAAAGCATTGAGAAGCCTTCGTTACATGTACGATGCAACTCACTTATTTCACCACAACTATCTTTACCTAAAAAAGAACTTGGTAAATCAGAATCAATTGCTGCTATAAGTTGTCCAATTACGTCTGTAAAGGATCTGAAAAATAATGTGAACAAAATGCAAATGACACTAAGTGAAAATGAAAAAAGAAAAATTTCCCAAACTCTAAGTAAAGAAGTCTTAAACAGAATGAATAAATTAGACAATATGTCATGTTCACAAAATCAAGAAGAAATATCAAACGAAGATAATGTTACAGATAATAAATCAGAAAACACAAAGTTGCAAAGCAGAAATAATAATGATTTTACAGTAACTAGACCGAAAGAAGAATGTGCATTACAAGAACAAAAACGACATGTAGTATATCCTACAGATAAACCGGAATCTTCTGCTAGTGAAACCGAAACCGGAAGTTCAGATATTTCTAATAAAACAGTAATTTACAAAGGCCCTAACAAAGAGGTTCAAAAGAAAGTGGAATACTTTGAATCTGTGAAGAATATACTAAAAAGAAACAAAATAGTTCATAATACCAAAGAAAATGAGAGTAGCATTGTAACAACTCCTACAAGTGAAATTAAAACCGATAAAAAAGATAGCGAACCGCAGAACAATCAGATTCATCAATCGCAATCCTGCACAAATATTAAGGAACTTTTTGGTGAAACTGAAAAGAACAAATATTTGTCGTTGCCTATAAAACCTGACCTATATTCAAGATCGCCCTCGCCCCATTCGGAAGTCTACCTTAGCGATAGACGTACGCCTGACACGCTACGTTACTCCAGCGACGAGACGATCTGGCGCAGTAGAAGTCCGTCGCCCGATCCGGAGCGTTATTGGCGTGCATATCTTAAGCTGGCGCGTGAGGGTGAAGTACGTCGTCTTGCAAGACGTTTTGATTCTCCATCCGCGGCTGGTGCAGTGTTGCGACGTCACCGAAGCGACCCGGAAATTGTCCGCAACGTCATCAATAATAACTGGCCTCGTTTGGCTTCTTCTCGTCGAGAAAGATGTAGGGCCATACTGCCTGTGGCGCGCGTGCCATTGCGACCTACGAATCGCTTTATGCCACATATTGATATTATATCAAAGTTAGCGGCCCTTCGTAAGCGCACTGCACCTCGGTCGAGATCCGCTGAAGAGGCATTCGAATGTCGACCGGGAGAGGTGGAACGTATTCGGCGGAGATTCGAGACTATGACCCTTCTTGGTCCTATTTATACGTCAGCGCCCGACGTAAGTGAGCTGCAAGACATAGCGCCGTATTTAGCGGGGCCTTGGATCGCGCACCGCTATCCAAAACCGGCCGACAATTATAAATCAGTCAAAGATGAAATTCGTTTATCTAACGGTCAAGTATCGCCAGTAAAGACGAAACCCAAACGATCAGTTACAAAGGAA
This sequence comes from Udranomia orcinus, assembly GCA_018247775.1. NCBI lineage: Eukaryota > Metazoa > Arthropoda > Insecta > Lepidoptera > Hesperiidae > Udranomia > Udranomia orcinus. The sequence goes on from DWGW01001020.1 coordinate 9,881, forward strand.
CCTGTGAAATTAAGTTCCATTCTCAAAAATGAGACATTGGCTAAGCAAGAGTTTGATCCATCGGTGCATCGTCCTGTCAGCCGCTATGAGCCGCCTCGAGCGCCGCCGCGGCCTCCGCCCGCTTCGTGGCCCTACCGCCTGGCGCCCATCGTCACGCCATCACGACACACGGTCACATTCCAAGGTTAATATGACAACTTTTACTATCTATACCATACTATTATAATTAAGAAAACTATGTTTGTTTACATTTGGAGTCTTTTGAATGTTTTATTACTAAATTGATGTTCGTTATGTGGATCACTAATGTTTTTCAGTATTTTCGTACCTACTTACTCAATATTACCAGAGTATGTTCTTGTACATATAATATAATTTAATTAAGCGTGCCTTTAAACTGTATTCGTTGTATTTATCGTTTACAACTTTAAAGAAAATAATTTTTAAAATGCATCATGTATTAAATTAATAGAAATTATTAATTGTATATATGTACTTATAATAATATGAATTAATTCCGTAATTATTTGTTTTATTGGTGTTTCACACAACGATATTCAATTATTTTTTGTTTAATTTTTTTATTCTTTATCACCCTGTTTTGTTGTATTCTGTTAGAGACCGACCTTGCGCCTGAGCCACCCCGAAGGATATCCTACGGCAGTTATTCTGACACAGGTATGTATTCATGTCATGTGTGTTATCGTTACTAAAAATAATGTTTTGTGTTATGTTACACTGTATACTAAGTGACTAAATAGAAATAGTCGAATTCTGAACTAAAAATTATTTGTACATATCCTTAAATTGCCAAATTACATATACATATTTGTATAATCTCATTCGAGTCTTGCGTGCGTCTTAATGTTCTTTTAATAATAAAAAAGTATATTTTTAAAGTTGACAAAAAACTTAAAAAATTGAACTATGTATTCTACATCCGCCGGGAAACTATATTTAGTATGTATGTAAATACTAGAAACAAGGAAGTAATTGATATTTTATTCGATTTTATCGTCTTATTGCCACTTTCATTCCGGATTAAACACTTATCACACCGTGAGAGCTACTCGCGTCGCAATTATGTATATCTACATAATCTTTGCGAACAAAAAAGAAACAATGGCCTTTGTTCAAAACAATCCACACCAAACTTATTTGTCTGACCGTCGCGAACGTGCGTGGTCTAGAGCGAAGTAACCCGCTAAAAATATTTCGATCTTATTATATTCTCCTGTGATTACTATAGCATAACGAGATATTTACGTCACTCTATTGGACAACTTGCAAAACTTGTCGGCACAGTTTTTTTACTGTAAATAGTTCGGCAAGCTTCCTTGTTCGTGGACGGTGTGCTGTGTGTATTATAGTCGTGCATACGATACTGTGCGAAAACATACTTGTTAATATTATCGCCAAGTGTTATCTTACATATTTCTAATGATAAGAATTATCTGTCTTATCACCGCTTCAGTCGGTCGCGAACTACAGTGATGTAAAGTGTTGATTTAAATAGTACTATTTATTTAGTAAAATGGAGGGAGATCAAAAAAGTGACAAGAAAGACAATGTTTTTAATATTGCGCCAAATAGTGACGTGACATATTTATACGAAGATGATGGATTTTTCAGTGATGTACCAAGTTCGGGATCCTTATCGAAGTCGCTTTTAGCATTAAATAAGTTCGTCAGGAAGAATTTACTTTACGATGATAATAATGATCAGTACCAAGACGAAGAAAACGTTGATGCTGCCTATTTTTCAAAAGAAAGTAGCCCAAATGAATCCGTATCAAAATGCGATTCAGACAGTAGTGAGTATTATGAAAAGAACGATACGAGAAACGAGATTTTCACAAATATCTTAGAAATTAATTCTAGTGAGATCAATAAGAAGTTTGCGGTCACCACTGATCATTACGCAGTACCTACAGAACAAACTATTGCACCACTTGCGCATGAAACACTTTTGGTTGCATCCGCAGTTGACATTGATGATGATAGCGGCATACAAACGGATGATTACAAAGTAAAAAAGCTTCTTGAGAACCCTAATAAAAATATTGATGAAATAAACTCAGGACATGCAGAAATCACAGATCTAAATAAAGATCATGACGATGATAACACATTTCAATTTAAAGTGGTCAGATCATCATCTCTTGAAGATCTTAAACAAGTTGATAGTAAAGGAAATCCGAACTATAATACAGATTCTAGAATAGTTTTAAGAAAAAAAACTAATTTAATAACACCGGAGGAAAATCGACACACTGTACATGATCCTTCAGAGTGGGTGAACAGGACAAACATTTACCCAGATGTCTACGCGCCATTACCTTACAGTAAGTACTTTAGTAGTCGCTGTAAAAGTATTAGCATCTAAAATATTTTAGAATTTTTAATATTTGTAATTAATTCAAACATAAGGGTAACGTGAATAATACTTTAGGACTTACTTT
>DWGW01001021.1:0-12329 GCA_018247775.1 Udranomia orcinus
GACGTCGAGAGCCGATGACCACTGATTAATATAAGCAGTTCTATATATAGGATAATAATAATAATAATAAATAAATATACTTTATTGCACACCAGAAAAAAAGAAAAATACGTTTACAAAAAATTAGGAGAAGCTAAAGCGTACAAAAGGCGGTCTTATCGCTCGACATTTATAGGATATGTTAGGCCAAGAGGGCCGGTCCATTGTAATAGAGAAAAAAGACCCGAAATCTGCTTGACAGATCTCTGGGTTCATTTGAGATGCATGCTTTCGCGTCAAGCACTCGTGACTGACATGACCCTATCAGATGCTGTCTGTCTAGCACCGGTGCCCGACGTGGCAGTTAACGTGTTAAGAATGTGAAATGTATTACCTCAAAGTAAACTAGTTTTTCACGAATGTTTTTAATTTTTGTATTGTTAAATAATTTTTATTTATTTATTCTTCATTGACAAACAAAGAAGTGGTACAAAAGGCGGACTTAACCCTAAAAATCAATAATTGTCAAATTTAAATAAATAGTTTAAAACCATAAAAGGTAAAGAAACTGTTATTATGTGATTCGAAAGGCATGGTATATGAACTGTATGTATATGAATGTGGATGGTACTAATTAGTAATTAGAGGCGTTGAACGACGCCGGTAATGAACTAACCGCGGTACGTTTGTAGAGTAAACTACGAACGTGGAGCTTATTATCCAATCTGTTGATGAGTGTACTAAAATACTTGGGCACACGAACGCACGGTAGGAGTTCAGTTACCTAATAATGGTAATTTAATTAGGCAGCGTATATTAATGGGTGGATGGTACAGTGCTGTGGTAAAGTGATTCGATGTACGTACTTGGAGTGGTACCACACATAGGCGGTGAGGATGAAGTACTAAAGTGAAGCGTTGATTATAGTTAGTTGATTAGAAAAATATGTGTCATCACCATCAATCATGTTAGTTGTTGATTTGCGTTTATGTGTTCTTGGAGGAAGAGAACGAAGGAGAAGAGGTAACAGATAATGGAGCATTTAAGCAAGTATCGCGCACGTGAAATGCCCCTAATGCCAGCTATTCTACATAGCTCCTCGAATCTGTACAGAAATACATTTTGGAGCATTAGCATCTTGCAGTTATTTTATGAAAAGTTCTTAAATATCAATCTATCAATTTAGTTAACCTCTTCAGCTAAGCCCATATGTGGCATTAGTATTGGGTTCACGTCAATAGTGCGTTGGAAGAATTAGGAATTAGGATTGAAATCGCGTTCTTTCTATCGTAAAGTCCGAAACTCACCGCCACCATATATATTGCATCGGGAGAATTAGGATTTAGGAAATCGTGTTCTTTCTATCGTAAAGTCCGAAACTCACCGCCACCATATATATTGCATCGGGAGAATTAGGATTTAGGAAACCGCGTTCTTTCCATCGCAAAGTCCGAAACTCACCGCCAGTCGGTCCATAAATATAAACGTTTGTCGTAAATCAATAAATAAATCAACGTCGATCGACGACACACACATAACACACACAGAATTAGAAGAATCGTGTCGTACGTGTACAGAATACTGGGATAACGGAAGGTTTGAATAGGACATCGGAATTTCATAAGAGGAGGCACACTCATCAGCCGTTTCGATCGAGCCCTCAATAACAGCAAGCGTCGTGGACCTCAAATAACTTTGGTCAGCGTGGTTATTGGATATCCGTGGACGGCATTGCCGTTTATTCTTAGATTTCTACGATTTCATTTGTTATTTGTTTTAATGGAATAGTTTACACGTTTTGATTGAGAAGCCAAATATTCTGATGTTGAGCGATCATGTGGCCTAGAGGCGTTTGTCAAAAAACGCTGCAACTCTTGAGTTGGATATTTCGAATTCTAGGTAGCTCTCGGGTTTGGCACTAACACTGGCCTTATATTCCAGTAGATAACAAAGGAACAGGGGTAAGAATTCGTACGAACAAAGAAGTACACTTGGTGGGGATGGTAGTTTGTTTTGATTCTAGATGTTCTTTCGTTACTTAGACCGATTATAATTGTTATTAACTAAAATCCACCTTCATTGTTTGACCAATGCCATGAAAAGCATTACTGGACGACGTAACGTTATTTCAGTAAACTATAAAATTTTATACATTCATAAAATTATCGTTTATACTACAGTCGTCTGCCAAGGTTCATTGCCGCGGTTAGGCCCTAACAAAACAGTAAGCAATGAAAAGAATCCATTAAAATTCTTTTAAAGTATAAGTAGGTAGATGATTTCGGGTGGGGGTTTGAAAATAGATGAATTAATTAAATTATTCGGAAAAGTTAGAATATTGCGTGAGATATATCCGTACAGACTCACGAAACTACTGCAAGACTTAAATTTTCTATTTATTTATTTTTTTAATAATATGGAGATATTGCATAAACAGTAAAATATAAAATATAATTACCTTTGTAATCTTCACAATATATAATATTTTTGTATTTTTCACATTATATTAAGTGTTAATATGTGTGTGCAACAATGTTTATGAAATAAAAATACAATTGGACCATATTTTTTGTCCGTTTCGAATAGGTACCTATTATACGCATAACGCAGCAATAGCAGACAATTGCAGAAACTATTATTCGTGACCTACATTCCGAGAATAAACACTTTTGAAACAGTGGCGAATGCGAATCTATTAGAGGACGCCACTATCCGACCTATTTCAGCGTTGCATTGCGTTTATCTCGTTTCACGGATCGCTTTCGACCTTCCACGTCGCGTCGGAGATTTATGCCTCGATAGATCCACAATAGAATGCTCTTTATTGCGTATCGATGGTACCGTAAATACGCGAATACCAGCGATGCACAAAATAAACAAACAAACGAATGCACTCCGTCGACGATTTTGTATTGACACGCAAAGACGGACATGCGGTTATTGTAGATCGCCCGCGCCCAATCTTACAGAGAGTGCCGTAGAATAATAATTGACATTTTTCCCCAACGCGTCACTCTACGCGATGCAGGGACATGATATGATAGATAAAAAATGACAATATTTTTCCCAACGCGTCGCTCATCGAGATGAAGGGACATGATACAATACACAGAAAATGGCAACATTTTTCCCTACGTGTCACTCTTTCGTGATATAGGTATATGTTATAATAGACTTATTTTACGGTCTACATTGAATGCATACGTGTTTTCTTGAGTTTCTAAATTGTTAATAAGTGGGTTATTTCAGGCGATGTGGTATATTACAGGCAATGTATTGCTGTGTTCGTGTGTAGATGGCAAATATTTCCAAACATTTAGTTCCTAGGGAAATCATTCCAATTCTGAGTCAGTAAGGATTTCCGCTTGACTGGGAATAGAACCAGGAATGGTCTGAACGACGGAAAAGTGATCATTGAGGCTAACGTGTTGTAAAATCGAACGCGAATTGTTATTACTTCCTCTTAAGATATATTTGAAAATACTTCACTTATTAACGAAAAGATTTAAATTTTAGATCTCACTGACAGTTTGGACAGCAAGCACATGCTCAGTGAATTGCTAAACGTCTTCGTCGTCTTCTCGTAGCTACTACGACAAAAAAACACAAACAAACTTTGCTTATATTGTAATCGTTGTTATAACTAACAAATTTGGTTATACACGCATAAATAGTGTCTACAGAGTTATTAAAAACAATCGCGGGGAATACACGACAAGCTCATCTCAATTCCAAACGCAGACGTGGATGAAGTGTTGAAGCACTTTGATATATCGTTAATACGCACAGTAATATGCGATACGCAATCCTCGAGTACCGAACGGGCGTCGCGTCGGCCTCTTTACATTCGGGACAGGTTTATGTTAGGCGCTACAACACAATAAATCTTAGAACGATGTCCATTTATTTAAATCCCCACCGTCTATATTTACACGGAGGGCTCGCGCTACGGTCTTAAGCGACGTTTTACCGTCTGGGTGGTTCGTCGTCGATGTCAACGGTGATTTGATTGCGTACGGGCAACTGTTCTTGACTGTCCCGCTGGATATCGAGATTGGAAATAGACGGTGGGTAGATTTGTTTGTGCTTATGACTAGCGATGTTCATACGTCACGAGAGACGCAAATATTTGCTTGTTTTTTAACAATGGATTTTTAAACTATATATTCTGTTAATCACATTGAAACATTATGCTTTGAAGTGACTTTTACGACAGTCTGGGTGGTTTGGGAGACCGGGCTCAGTGGTGTGCTTTGGGAGAGGCTAATGTCCAGCAGTGGATCGATGTGGGCTGATGATGATGATGATGATGGGTGGTTCGTCCTCGGTGTAAAAGGCAAGTTGATGATCTACGGGTATCGATTGGTGACTATATTAACGTTGGAAATAGACGTTGGGACGATTTATTTAATATGTTTATAACTGTAGAGATTCGTTCAACGTGAGACATGCGAATATTTGTTTTAGGCACAGATTAAAATTAAGTATTCTCTCTTTTGCCACGAGAGACCGAGAGAATATTGTAACATGTTATCTTAATACGTTACTTTAACCGTAGCTCGGAGAAACCGAAATGTTTATGAACATTTTTATTGAAATTTGAAAAATAATATATGGTTTTTATTGATTTCACATTGGAAAAAATTAAAGATTTAAAAAACGTTGAATCATAAAAAAAACTAATTTTTATTGTTCGTTGTATATGAAAAAAAGATTCAACATTTTTCATAAGTAAATCGCAGCGTGACCGCACCCATTATCGTTCCCTATGTTTCCCTGTAAGTGGTAGCAGCCGGTATAAATTATGCGCGGCGACACGCTTCACCGCCGAGCGCCTTGTAATTTTGACGTATTGGACGAACGGTAGTATCAACATATGGAGCGGGTTGGAGCGTTTTTTCTGTAACGGCGCGTGACCATTTGGCCGGTAAACAAAAATATGGTGGTTTTTATATACAGATACTTTTTTTCCGTTGAGCGATATGGTTCGGACGACGAATGTTGCTAAAATTGTTGCTGGAGTCCGTGTAGATTACATTTCTTGTATAAATATGGAAGAAAGGAAAGAAAAATTGAAGGTAGGCAACTTTATTCAAGACCACAATAATGTAAACACCGCCTTAACATAACATAAATATACAAATATATATAGAATAGTAAACACACAACAAAATACGAAAGTAATAGTGTAAGCGGTGAGAGAGAGAGAGATGGTGAGAGTATTTGTGACTAAAATGAAAATAACTAAAGCAGTACAATGGACTGATGAAGAAATATTGCACAATAAGCGCTATATAAATACAAGACTCGGTTGCAATTCTATTACAATAACTATCAGTATGTCGAATAAAGTACAAGTCGCGTGGGTGATTTCAATGCCCGTCTCATCGAACGCGCGATGTCATCAATCATCACAATCATTGTTTGAGTAACAATGCAGTTGGCAGCTGGAACAAAAAGTTGCCATTGATAACCATTCATTTCTCTTGTTAATAATCTCGATTCTATCCATTATACCTCTTTGTTTTTGTATGAAGTGATGTAGTGATGAAGCTTGAAGAGCTGGAAATAATTTTTAATTTTTTTGTGTTCAAGTTTCCAGAAAATAAACTCTTAAATCCATAGATTTATCTTTCGACCTAAAATTGTAAAATGAATCTTATCTTTTAGTCTTAAACTAAAGATTCTATAATTTATCTTGCTGTAAAAACTGCGCGTACATTGATATGTATCATAATAATATCATTTATATCTTTCCCAATTTTAAGTTTGAACATAAATCAATGTTCGTCTTATGTAATTTTATTAACAAAGTAAGTATATATAACCAAAATGTAGCACAAATTTCCCGATATTTATATTCTGTAACAAATTAATGAGAGAAAAAATATAAAAAAAACATAGCAGTATCATATGTCGTTGGGGTGTTTAGCCAAAAAGATCACTTGGTTGCATCGCAGTGAACGCATGGTCGCCGGCGCGCGACGCCTCGCCTTAGTTACAAAAGGACTCCTCGAAGACCGAAGACCTTATTTGATCTCGTAAATTGAATTTCAGAGACTGTTGCCAAAAATGGAGTTGTAGTATTTCTAGGGATTATTTATATATAAATTTTTTATATCAACCACTTAACCAAACCAAAACCACTTAACCAAAAAGATCACTTTGCTATGCTTCGAGGTGACTGCATGAACCGACGCCCCACGCCTCGACTTGGTTACAAAAGGACACTCGAAAACCCAAAGCGGTATTTGATCTCCTACTATTTTGAATTTGAGAGACTGTGGCCCAAAAAGGACTTGCAGTATCATATTTAAAAACTATTTATTCATTTACGTTTCTTTATAGAAGTTTTATTTTATAAAATTCCGGACAAAATCACTTGACCAAAAAGATCACTTTACAATGCCTCGAGGCGAACGCATGATTGCCGACGCTCGATGTCTCGCCTCGAATGCAAAAGACCAGAGTGGTATTTGGTCTGGTGCTGTTTTTGAATGTCGAAGATACGGTTGCTCAAAAAGTTTAAGTGTACTTATAAGTATTATTAAGGACATTTGGCTACAAAAGTATTTGACGAGTAAATTGGAGAACTACTTAAATTATGTTATCTATTACTTCTAACTTGATCAATGGGGACTAGTTTCTCCTCTTTATTGGAATTTACATAGCCTTAGACAAGTCCTTGTAAAGCTAAAACGACATAAAGAAATAAATATCCCTGTTCTCAACACTCGAAATAACGTTTCTCATAATAACGATTCTTGAGATTATTGCACATCATCCACAAGTTCTATTGAGATCGCAATTTCGCGAGGGGAACGTGACCAGCGACTATTGAACGATTGCCAGTCATTCTCGAATCCTTTCGCGCGTGAACCCGGCCCTATTCATGTCATGCACAGATCGGCGAATTCAATAGAGTTGAACGCATATATGTAAGTGTGTGGTGAGTCAGATGTAGGTACATAAGTCTATATTCATAATCGTTTCCACAATAAAAACTACAGACAAATTTATCAGGGATAGCGTGAACTTTTGTTTAATACGTAGGTTGTACTCGATGAGTTAGCAATTACGGAAAGGGAAGAAATTGAGAAAAAACCTTAGATCCCCCCGTAACTTTTGAGTAGATTTTTAATTCATGATTAAGAAAGAGATGAATGGTCCTAATAATATTTGGGTTGGCCCTAAAATTTTAAATCCCTCTTTTATATTACAGTATTGAAATGTTGCTGTGGAATTCGTTTAGATCTATAAAAACTCAGTCCAACCGTATTTATCCTGCTGTAATGGTCGTATGTAAAACCAAAACAAGTCGATTGTCCCCGTTCCTTCGTAACTTTTTTGGAATACTTTCAACATTCGCCTCTTGAGTGACAAAAGCCTCTCAAAACACTGTTGTTATTTCGAAATCTCTTTGAAGTATCTTTACGTGACAATGTGCGTTCCGAATGTGTCTCATCATTGCACGTGGATTTTTCATTGTTATATTGTTACTATGTATAAACATTCGCATTTGAATGTATCTTTTCAAGTATTTTATCGATTTGATCTATCTGAATTTTTCTTCGCTGTGTTCTCGAAAGCCTATGCAAACATTAATTGTCATACAAATGAGTCGTCGATTAAACCTAATGTATCACATCGCAAAAGCATTATCCAAGTTCATCCAATACTTACTATGCATCTTAATTTGATGTGCTAGTGTTAAGGAATCTCAATTATATTAGCTACGACTGCCATCCTATAAATATGACGGCCGGATGCGTGTAATAAATGTTCATTTTCTGCCGCAGGGACGTTTGTTTTCTCGGAGTGTTCTCTTGACAAATGATATTGAACGCGATGCGAGTGTAGGCAATTTAATATAATCCCCGTTTTGTTTATTGCGTGGATATTTTCGGTTGCGTCTCTCAAGTGTAATAAGGTTCGAGATTTAGAGCCGATCTCTTGTTATTAGTTAGTCGCGTTTCATGTATATTATCTTTACTTGTCTTATTGCTGATGGTTATTGCTGGAATTTTTTTGGTCGCTTCTTTGTATTTCAGAAATTAAATTTAGATTTGTTTGAATTCACTGTCTGAAAAGGATTTGACAAAAATATTATGATGGCTACTAGGCTTACGTAGGTTTTTAGGAAGGAATAACTAATGAAAAACAAATATCACCTTAGTTGAAAATCCTAGAAATGTCTCGGTATAAAAATAATATTACAAAGATTGTTATTGAAATGTTAACGTCATAAAATTTCGATTAAAGTTTAGTATTTTAACAAAAACTACTGCTTAACCAGTCAGCTGCTAAATGCTATTACAAATTTGACTATTAAATTTAGATTTTTCTTGGGATTTTCGTGAAACGTTGTTAAAAAAACTTTATATTTTCTTAATTAAAGTATTTTTCGTGTTAGCAATTATGTAGCATTTCTACTGAACACACATTTTCATGTGTGCAAAAGTGTACATTAAAATTGGGTCAGCGTATTTATTTCACTTTTGTTGAATATTTACCTTATTAAGAATGCTTTAGTTTACAACAGGAACGTGGCTGTTTTCGTAAACATTATTGTGAGCTTCGCAGTAATCAATGAGTAGTATTAGCTTTGCTCATGTTCTCATTTTTGTGTTTTTGTTTCATTGAAAACGATCGATTGAATTTTTGCTACTCCTTCTGTAGTTTGGTATTGGTTTGACTGTTTTCCGCCACGACTACCTACGCTACCTACTACTTCCGCTTATAGCGATGTCAGTGCTTCTACGTTTTATGTTTATATAAATGTAATTAGCGACTACAAACTCTATAGATATTCTATTGAAATCCTCGTCATATTACTCCAAGGTCCAGTTTACTTACTCAGTAGTTGTTGATCGCTATAGAAATCTCGGGGTGACTTCGTTTGTCTACACCAGATTGTTTTACATTGGAAGTTGATCTGGAATGAACTTCTTATCAAAAGTTCCTCCTTCCATCGCTACTTCCTGGAAATATATTTCTTATGGTGAATGTTCCATATTTAAATAAGTATTTAGATGTACGTATAGTCCCATATATTATAACTGTAACAGCCACAACTGTAAAAGTTACAGCCATAAAGAATTCTCCGGCAGACTAATTAAAAACTTCATATTGCATGTAAGCCGATTTTAAAAGCAAGTTCGCGAGCTCGCCTCGAGAGAGAGCTCATTAATGAATGATTCATTAATTCGCTCAAGGAGTAAAGTAAATAAAAAAGCTTCGGATTACTCCCCTCGGATTCAAGGTCGTGAGTTATTTGTCTTGTGGCAACATCAACATAAATTCACTGGATGGCGCAATAAATTGAGCGAATTAATGATATCTTTATAGACTTGAAACTCGGGTTCATATCTGTTTAATATGTTTTCGTTAACTGAACGTTGTGTATTCTTTCGTTCAAAATTGTACTTTTACATATTGCTTGCACATGTGTAAAAGATTTATTCATTAAAAAATACATTATTTGTAACGATTTAGATGATTTTTTTTTACTTTAACGGACACAATAATTTGATTTTGTTTTAATTATTAGAATGTCAATACATACATTTTGTTAACCCCTCCGACTGAGCTCGAAGGCTTGTGTTAGGCGTGGGTTCACGTCAATAGTGCAAAGGGGATCGAACCCACTACCTCTCGACCCTAAGTCCGACACACTAACCATTGGGCTATTGTCGCTTTTAATTAAATCATAATTATTATTCATTTAACATTGTTATGATCTCATGATGATCTCTCTCATATGACCAGTTATTAGGTTATCGTATTTCGGTAACTGGGTATATCATATACTCGTATGTCACGTAAATGATAATGTCTTTTTATCATCGCATGAACTATAATAAAAATAAAGTTAACTTCAAACGTACTAAATTGTCTCGTCTCGTGTGAACTTGTCTCTGCAATTAGATTTATCACGACACGCTCTGAGTTATTGTCTCAATTAGTTGTGACCTCTGTGTATAACTGACACAACATAGTGTCATATAATATAGCTAAAAAACTTGTGTTTGGAGCGGGTTCACGTCAATAGTGCAATGTGGGAGTGGGGATCGAACCCGTGACCTCTCGATGGTAAGTCCGACACACTACACATTGGGTTTTTACCGCTTCAATATATCTCATAGGAAGCGGCAATAGCCCAATGGGTAGTGTGTCGGACTTACGATCGAGAGGTCGTGGGTTCGATCCCCCATTGCACTATTGACGTGAACCCACTGTTAACACAAGCCTTTGAGCTTAGCTGAAGAGGTTAACAAAATTATTAGTATGTATTGACATGCTAGTATTTTTTTTATTAGGAAAAAAAACCCGATATTTGAAGCATTTTACATCCAAGTTTGTTAAACGTATCGCCCGATTAACTCCTTTAAGAGTAGGTCATAAATGTAGGTCCCAAATATTTATGCAATCGAGGGCGCCAATCAAAAACTTTAACAATACACCCAACATTATAATAATGTACTCGTCAAAGTAAACACGGTATAAGATAAATCTCCTATTCATAAGATACGAATCGATCTGCCTACTTGGGATTAGTATCAATCGTCTGGCATGTAAATAAGTCGACCTATTGTACGCCTGGTGGCACCTCGTCCATCTACGAAGATCTAAGATCTCGTAGATCGATCGAGTGGAGGGTCATTGATCTGTAGATCGGATTTATTGCGCTCGCGCATTAGCGGTGCGCTCAAACGGCCAATTAGTGGTATCTGGTGACGATTGAAAGGCCATCTCGGTGTCAGGCGTAAGCCATGAGATATAAGCGTATATATTAAAATTACAATAAGGTTGTTATTGTAATTGTAATATCAGTACTTTGACGGGTATTTTCGGCGTCAAGTCATTCACGTTTGAATTTTAATGAGTTTTATTAGTTTGTGTAAATGAATGTTTATGATACAGAACTATTTGAATGTTCTATTGTGTTTTTTTTGTCTATTTATATCGGAACGATGTTGACTTACTCGCATCGATTGTGGGCAGGGGTGATTACAGGTTTTACATTATATCATAATACATTGGTACATGGTACATTGGATTACAGGTTTTACATTTATATCAGAATACATTGGTCGTTTCTAACAGGTATTCCTTAAATATATAATTTATTATTGAACAATTAAGTCTTCCCAACTTACCATTAGATATTGTTAAAAATTTACCGCTGACGCTTATGACATTGACCGCATAGGTTGTGCACGGATTGTAACACGAGTTAGTAATTGAATCAAACAGAGAGAGAGCTTTGAATTTTGAATTTGATTACACATTATTTATAAGGCTCGATATGTCCAGTCAACGTTTTTGAAGTCCGTTGCATAACGACTTCACTTTGACTGATGAAAAGCACGGTTAATGGAGTTTAATGAAAATCACGCAACTTTCCCACCCAAAATACCTTAGCGTGGGTTTTGTTTTTTATGTTTATGTTAGATTCGAATTCTCTGTGTGTAAATAAATCAAGTTAGGAAAAGATACTTTATGAAATTTGTGTTGTAGACAGAGTGAGAAAGCTCAAAAGCTTGAGAAAATAAGTTTTATTTTTAATAAGATATTCAAATGTTTTACGGTACTTATAATTCAGAATATGTATTTTCTGAGTATTTTTAGTGGTGCAATATGAATGCGCCAGCGATTTAAAAAAAAACTGTCATTTTTAATCGTACAGAAAGTTTTACACGCTTTTATCTTCAACAACCCGACGACGTATTTAGACGTTATGCATTTCGCGAGAAAGAAATTTGTCAACCCGACGAGTTGGGCCCACGTTCGTCATAATATTAATTTGGAGATTTTTATGTTTCTCCTGTTTAGCCTTTGTAGATTTCTCTCAAGTCTTTACGAGTGACAAGTGATATAAGGTGGGACATTAATTACTTGGATGTCGCTAACCTCGTTTGGTACTGGGCCGTAAAGATGTTTATAGTCGTTAGAGTTGTTAAAGGGAGTTTCTTTTTATTTGTATCCACAAAGCCGCTTCAAGGGTTTTATGATTTCAATTTCTGTTATGCGTATTAAAGTATCGTTTGCTTTTGCTTTTAAACTTTTTTAGTTCGGTTTTTCTTTCGTCGTTTACGAGCTGCCATTGTTTTGGTTTCGATTTATTGAAATTTTTATTTTTAACTGAACCAACTTTTTATTACGTTATGCTTTTTTTGTTTCTTACTGTTATTTTTTTATCGCTTTCATCTGAGGCGGCTATAACGTATCGAATATGATTGATATGTATTTTTTTAATTACTAACATGTCATTACATACTAGTAATTTTGTTAACCCCTCCCGCTGAGCTCGAAGGCTTGTGTTAGGAGTGGGTTCACGTCAATAGTGC